>JASAMX010029935.1:0-16039 GCA_030248175.1 Microlaimidae sp. YZB2_3 | reverse complement strand
TTTCACTTAACTTATCTCTTTTTTCCGACACTAACAAAAAATCTGTACAATTTAAAAATCATTGGGTGCCAAATTTTGCAAATGGAGACTACGAAATGCTAAATTTGTTTTTGATGACAGTAGATTGGGATCATCTGTTTTCACTGTGTAACTCCGTAGAAGAGACGTGGCAATGTTTTAAAGAAATCTTGTTTGAAGGAATTACCCGTCACGTTCCTCTTAAAGAACAATTATCGAATTTTAAATGCTCTAAATATCCTTTTTCCATTAAAAAATTGCAAAATAAAAAACAAAAAGCATGGCGCAAATACAGAAAAGGTACACACAAAGCAGAATATAAACAACTATGCAAAGATTACAAACAATTGGTAAAGCAATATCACCTTAGTCTGGAGGAAAAAATGCTGCGTTCAAAAAATCTAAATAACTTCTATAAATTTGTAAACCAAAAAATAAAATGTAGGGATTCAATTCCACCTTTACTAAAAGAAGATAATTCGTATGCGATTGATGACAAAGATAAAGCTCAGATTTTTGCAAAGCACTTTAGTTCAGTTTTTACCAAAAACAATAATAATTTTCCTGAATTTAAAATAAAAAAAATAGGAATTCTTGAACATATGAGTTTTCCCGTTAACAAAGTTTTGTCAGCTTTAAAATGTCTTCCTAATAAAACTTCTAAAACCCCTGACGGATTTCCTGCCTATTTTTTTAGGAAAATAGCTTGTGTTATTGCAAAACCATTATCCCATTTGTTTCAGTTATCTTTTGATTCTGGTGTTTTGCCTTTTGATTGGAAATTTGCTTTGGTAATTCCTCTGTATAAAAAAGGATCTAAGTCCAATAAATCAAACTATCGTCCAATATCGTTAACTTCTTTTGCATGTAAAGTTATGGAAAGAATGGTTAAAGATGAACTCTCAGTCTTTTTTCAAAATGTCTTGTCTAGGTGCCAATTCGGCTTCAAGGCTAAGAGTTCCACCATTTTGCAATTACTACTAACCTTTAACGATTGGACTTTAGCTTTGAAAAACAAAAAGAGTACAGATATAATTTATTTAGATTTTGCAAAAGCGTTTGACACGGTTTCGCACGAAAAACTTTTGTATAAATTAGAAAAGTATGGAGTAACTGGAAGATTTCTCAAATGGATTGAGTCTTTTTTAACTGAACGAAGTTTCAAAGTAATAGTTAATGACCAAGAATCCTCTTCATTTGATGTTACCAGTTCAGTTCCTCAAGGTTCTGTCTTAGGGCCGTTTCTCTTTTTAATTTACATTAATGACTTAGCAGACTGCGTCAAACATGCAAATATAAAAATGTTTGCAGACGACGCAAAGGTTTATATTAGCTATTCTCCTGACGAAAAAAATGAAAAAACTATGCTTTTACAAAAAGATCTTGACATGATTGCAGAATGGTCCAAAAACTGGCAACTTCAGTTATCGGAAAATAAGTGTGAGATATTGCAAATAAGTTCTATAAGAGAATCAGAAACTAGTAACTACTACATTTATGGCAAAATGCTTAATAGATCAAATTTAGTGAAAGATCTTGGAATTTTCGTCTCAGACAAATTAAAATTTTCAGACCACTGTGCCTCCATTTCAAAAAAAGCCGCTAGAATTTTATCTTTAATTTTTAGAACATTTAATTCTCAATGCAGCCAATCCTTGCTGAAGGCATATGTCACTTACGTTCGTCCAATTTTGGAGTATGGAAGTGTACTATGGAATCCTTATTTAAAACAAGATATTTCTTTAATTGAGCGTGTTCAGCGAAATTTTACGCGTAGATTGTTTAAAAAAATGTAATATGCGTTACGTTGACTATGAGGAAAGATTGCGAATTCTTAAATTAGATAAACTTAGTTATCGTCGCGACATTATTGATCTAACAGAGTGTTATAAAATAATTCATGGAATAACACCAATTGATCGTAATGAGCTTTTTTCTTTTAATCATAATCCCACTAGAGGTCATTCTTTAAAATTAAAAGTTCAAAAAAATAGAATAAACGTTCGTAAATTCTTTTTTCAAACAGAATTGTTTCAAAATGGAATAAGCTTTCAGAAGAACAAGTATTAGCCACTTCAATAGTTAAATTGAGAAAAAAGCCTAGGGCTTGACTCATATTAGTGCCTAATTTTTTTAGGCCTTTGGGTCAGTTTCATAATTAGAGCCTATAATTTTTACTCCATATATTGTTGTTATTTGTTTGACTTGTTATATATTATTAAAGTTTATTAAAATGACCGCTGAGCTCAGCCTTTGCTAGTGATTGGATTTTTAAAAATAAAAAAAAAAACAAACATAATACCTGCTATATTCAAATACCATATATGGACCAGACCCCAAAAAACACCACACAAAACACAAAAAAACACTTCTCTTTAACACTTTCTTTACGTTTTTCTTAACACACTTTACTTTTATTTCTAATAATCTAATTTCTTAGTCCTAATTCATAATTGTATAAATCATTTTTAACATACCCAAATAAAGATACCAAAACGAGACACCCCCCCAAATGGGCCCACAGCGACCCCCCTTATAATATATTATTAATAATAAAAAAATAAAAAAAAAAAAACTCAACAAATCCAAAATATAAAAAAAAAATCAAGGGGGAAAATTAAATAAAAAAAATCCAAAATTTTAAAAAAACCCAATACAATACAATCATCAAACGATATGCCCTCCAATTAGCATCACATTAAAATAATTCCTATGACTAGTCGAATAAGCGTACTTTATAAAGAGTACAAAAAAAAAAAATTTCAATTTAAACTAATGTTATATTAATATATCAGTTTGTCTATTAAATAATTTTTTTAATACCAAAATACTCTAAAATCACCACCAAAATATTTCCTATGATTCAATTAGTAAAATAAAGTATTTTGCTTCTACACACTAATTTAAACAATATTTTTTTATGGCTAAAACTTAATTAAATTAATAACTTATACATTTCTGTAATTGAAACATTAAAAAACGGGACAAGGAAAAAACCTACCCAAGCGAAAAAACTAAAACCCAAAAACTTCTCCTTCTCTCCCCTCTAATTAGCGCTCTTATTTCCTCATTATAATTTCGGGGCCCCACCCCTTTTTTTTTGATTTTTTTTCTTATAATATTATTTCTATATATAATCTAAAAAACTAATTAAAATAAATAAATAAAACCTTATATAAAAAATTAAAAAATAAAATTTATTAATAAGTTTAAACTATACTTGGACACCCCCCGGGCTGGTTTCCAAAATTTACTTTTTATAATTTTTGAAATAATTTTTAACACATTCTTTTTTACACCCTTTTTACACCAAACCTTAATAATATACAATAAAAATACTATTTTTTCCCAACCGGGGGAGAACCTCAAAAACACGAGGCATCTTCAGACCGGACGTCTGTGATGATATATTTTTATATTCTTGCTTGCTAGAACAAACCATCTCACAAATAAATCCTCTTATCATAGCGTCTAAAAATGAATAAAAACAGATATAAAAAAAAAGATACATCTAAAAGGATAAATATAACAAAAAATATGGCGGTAATAACAGTGAAACCTGAAGAAAATAAAAAAAAAAAAAGAAATTTATAATATGATTCACTGGTTTTTGAGGAGTCATGTTGATAAAACAGATAAAATCTCGGGTAAATCCTCAAATAATAAAGCAATGATTGTGAAACTGCTTTTACTTTTATCCATGTTTTGAAGCCTTCTCGTGCTCCTTTGTCAAGATCTGAAATAGATGTCAAACTTTAAAACTTGCGATAAAAACAGCAACATTTTGTAGAAAAAAGTATAACGTATTAAATGGATAAAATTTGGTAACAAAAAATCTGGCTGTCATTGAGCAGGTGGTCGTAATACTGAAGAAAGGTCACATTTGAAAAAAATGGCATCCCAACAATATCATAAGATCAGATTTACAATTCCCAAAGTTTGGACTAAAACAAAAGCCTGCTAATAAACGCATATCAAATTCCTTATATTCCACCGTTAACCTCAAAAATTCACGGATTTTTGAAAAAGTTCAACATTGCAGTAGTTTCAGAAAAAGAAAAACTCTTCATCAAAGGCTAATGAGCAAAAAACATCCAGGAAATCCCCCTGCATCAAAAAGGAGTAGTTTATAATATTAAGTGTGACGACGATTGCAACCATTTTTATATTGGACAAACAGTCAGGCTATTGGAAAAAAGAATAATTGAGCATCAAAAAGACAAAAATTCTGCAATTAAACAACATGTTGATAATACTAACCACAAAATAAATTTTAAAAAATATCAATACTTCACAGACAAAGAAAACCAACAATTTAGATTTACTTCTTACACTTTCTTATTTTCTCTTCTCTTCAAAATCATAATTACATACAGCAAAAAACCACCTTCCTTCCAATTTATTAAACTTAAATAGCAAACAAAAACCTCCTCTTTCCCTTTTTTACCTTCTTCAGTTTCACCTTTATCTATTTTGTTTCAATTTTTTTTTCCTTTTTCTTTTTTTCAGTTCAATTGCTCAATTTAGATTTTTACAAAGGAACACGAGAACGCTTCGAAACGTGGATAAAAGTAAAAGTAGAAATTTTATAATTTTGTGAGAATGTGCAGGATTTTGATGCTAGCAAGCAAGAATACATAACAAAAATGTATTATAAGTTTATTTCCTATTTCATCAACCTTGGTCTGAAATCCTCCCTTTTATTGAGATTTCCCCCCCCAGATTCTGAACCTACTTTAAGGGTCGATCCGTGTGAAAAATTTTTAATCTAGGGGTCAGATGGGGTCCGGTGTCCAAAGCAAAACGTTTTAAACCATAATAACTTTATATTGTTGTTTTTATTGGATAATACTTTTTTTGAATAAAGGATATTCTGGTGTAAAAAGGGTGTAAAAACATAATTTTTAAAATTACGTTGAAGAAATTATAAAAATCCTAAATCGGGGAGGGGCGCCGCTCCAAACTCTGGGGTGGGTGAAAAAATTCGGATATTTGGGAACAGGGGGGAATCCTGGATTTTTGTCAAAGGGGGCCCAAAATTTCTAGGTCAGGGGAGTGGACGCCACCCTATTCCCCCTGTGGAGCTTCGGATTTTGGGGGTTATTTAGAGGGGCGCTAGGGGGGTGTACTCCGCGCTACCTTAAAATGGGCTTAAAACGCGAAAAAAAACGGTAAAATAAGCTTATAAATGCTTTAAAACTGTGTAAAATTAAAATAAGACCTTATTGCAACTAATAAATTTTATTTTTTAATTCTTTTAATAATAATGTGTTTATATATTCTTATTATTAGATTAGAAATCATAGTTTTTTTAATATTTACGTAATAATAGAATAGTAATATTGTCTTGATTATAAAGTCAAGTATTATAAAGTCAAACTTTTTATCCTAATTTTTTTGATTAAAGTTATATTTCTTGGGGTGGGGGTGGGGGGCGGGAGTGTTGGGTGTGGGGTGGGGTGCTGGGAGAGCCCGGGGTGGGGGTGCCCCGGGGAGTTTAATTTAAGGCGCTAAAATACCCTGAAATTTTAATTCCAGATGATAAATAATACAAAATTTAAGGTTTTTTTATCCCTATACATTTAAAACATGTGTTTAAAACGTTAATAGTGTTTATAGACTAGTTCGGAATAAGGGTTTTTTAGTGTTAGGAAGAGGGTACAATAACTACTACGTCTTGTAGAGGGAAATTGAGAAAAGGAGGTGTAGTTTTCGGTTTGAAATATTTATTTTTTGGTTCAAAATCTCGACCCCTTCTCTTCAAAATTCTTAAATACTTTTTAAATATGAAAAGCAAAAGCAGTTTTGGTGATTTAGTTTTTGGGGCGTCGGTAGTTTTTTTTTTCGAATGTATTAAAAGTTTGGAAGACTTATTTTTATTATTTTTTAAGCAAAACATTAAAAAAAATAGGTAAATGTTTAAAAGCACAAATTTCATTTATTTTTACTAATTCGAAATCACTGTTAGGAAAATACTTTGGTGGTTTAGTTGTACGTTTAATTAAAAAACAAAAAACTATTTAGCATAGCACAAACTGATATATTAGCACTTCAACGTATGATTGTATAACAATTTTTATGAATATAGGTTTAAACTTAAGAAACTAGAAAGCTAGATTTTTTAATTTTATTTTTTTCTTTTTGTACCCTCTCTCTAAGTAAAAGACCTATCCGAACTACTTATGTAGTTTTTTTACTTATCCTTAACTATTGAGCGGAAAATATTTGAAATCAAAAATTAAGATAATTGTTTTAATACCTCGAAGCGGGGAAAGGTTTTTTTAATTTTTAGAAGGATGAAAGTTTGTTAAGAAAAAAAATTCTCCAATTCAAAAAATAAGGGTCCCTCACCCTACAAAAAAGGGGGGGGGGGGGCTCCGCTGGGCGTAGCAGGGGGGCTAGCCCTTTTTTAAAAACATTTTCTGGTACTTTGTTGCTAGTGTAATTCAATGTACTATTTTTAGCTGTAATGTTTTGGAAATAAAATTGTTTGTAAATTGTTTCTTTGTTTTATAATTGTTTTTTGATAATGATTGACATATGTAACAAGGTACCCCAACGCAGTCAACAAACGAGGGTGGAAAACCCCTTCCCCCCCCCCACTTGATTGCCGCATTATTTATTCCAGGTTAAAACGTGCTTAAATAAGTTGGTACCCTTGTTTTTTCGATTTTACCGACTGCGAACTCACTCGTCTCAACCACTTTCCTCAATAATGCTGGTTATGCCTCTGAAATTTATTTCGAAAATAGACTTTAAAATAAACTTTAAATAGAAGTGTGGAATAGAATACTTTAAAATAAAAATTAGTAGAATACTTTTAACTTTAAAATTAGTAGAATACTAGTATTAGTAAAATTAGTACTAGAAAATTAGTAAAATTTTAAAAATTAGTAAAATTAAATTAAAAGTAAAAGTAAAGTAAAGTAAAAAAAAAGTAAAAGTAAAAGTAAAGTTAAAAGTAAAGTAAAATTAAAAGTAAATTAAAAATTAGAAAATTAGTAAATATAATTATAGAAAATTGTATTATTAATTATAATTATTAGATTAGTATTATAAATTTTACTTAAAATTATAAATACTTTAAAATAAACTTAAATATTGTTTGTTATATTCGATTTTACGTCGAACTGCGCCAACACTTCCTCAATATGCTGGTTATCCTTGATTATATTCGAAGAAGATAATGTTGTTTACGAAAAGTAATTAAACTAAAAAGAGAGAAGAGGAGTAAAAAAAATTTTTTTCATTAATAATTTCTAAAAAAAAATATATCAAAAAGAAAGAAATTATAAAGGAAAAAAATAAAAAAATATGGAATATAGGTATAAATAAGGTAGGATAAAAGTTAATTTATTAGGTAACTTGTTCTTCTGAAGCTTTCTTTTGAAACAATCTGTTGAAAAAAGAATTTAAATTTATTTATTTTTTTGAATTTTATTTTAAAGAATGACCTCTAGTGGGATTATGTTAAGAAAAAAGCTCATTTTTTAATTCGCAATTTTCCTCATAGTCAACGTAACGCTATTATTTTTTAAACAATTACGTAAAATTTCGCTGAACACGCTCAATTAAAGAAATATTTGTTAAATAGATTCCATATTACACTTCCATACTCAAAATTGGAATAAGTGACATATTTAGAAGGATTGTATTAAAAGTAATAAAGATAAAATTTAGGTTTTTGAAATGGAGGCACAGTGGTCTGAAATTTTAATTTGTCTGAGACGAAAATTCCAAGATCTTTCACTAAATTTGATCTATTAAGCATTTTGCCATAAATGTAGTAGTTACTAGTTTCTGATTCTCTTATAGAACTTATTTGCAATATCTCACACTTATTTTCCGATAACTGAAGTTGCCAGTTTTTGGACCATTCTGCAATCATGTCAAGATCTTTTTGTAAAAGCATAGTTTTTTCATTTTTTTCGTCAGGAGAATAGCTAATATAAACCTTTGCGTCGTCTGCAAACATTTTTATATTTGCATGTTTGACGCAGTCTGCTAAGTCATTAATGTAAATTAAAAAGAAAAACGGCCCTAAAACAGAACCTTGAGGAACTGAACTGGTAACATCAAATGAAGAGGATTCTTGGTCATTAACTATTACTTTGAAACTTCGTTCAGTTAAAAAAGACTCAATCCATTTGAGAAATCTTCCAGTTACTCCATACTTTTCTAATTTATACAAAAGTTTTTCGTGCGAAACCATGTCAAACGCTTTTGCAAAATCTAAATAAATTATATCTGTACTCTTTTTGTTTTTCAAAGCTAAAGTCCAATCGTTAAAGGTTAGTAGTAATTGCAAAATGGTGGAACTCTTAGCCTTGAAGCCGAATTGGCACCTAGACAAGACATTTTGAAAAAAGACTGAGAGTTCATCTTTAACCATTCTTTCCATAATTTTACATGCAAAAGAAGTTAACGATATTGGACGATAGTTTGATTTATTGGACTTAGATCCTTTTTTATACAGAGGAATTACCAAAGCAAATTTCCAATCAAAAGGCAAAACACCAGAATCAAAAGATAACTGAAACAAATGAGATAATGGTTTTGCAATAACACAAGCTATTTTCCTAAAAAAATATGCAGGAAATCCGTCAGGGGTTTTAGAAGTTTTATTAGGAAGACATTTTAAAGCTGACAAAACTTTGTTAACGGGAAAAATCATATGTTCAAGAATTCCTATTTTTTTTATTTTAAATTCAGGAAAATTATTATTGTTTTTGGTAAAAACTGAACTAAAGTGCTTTGCAAAAATCTGAGCTTTATCTTTGTTATCAATCGCATACGAATTATCTTCTTTTAGTAGGGGGGATTGGGTGTCATTTTTTTTTTTGTTTTACAAATTTATAGAAGTTATTAGATTTTTTGAACGCAGCATTTTTCCTCCAGACTAAGGGATATGCTTACCAATTGTTGAATCTTTGCATAGTTGTTTATATTCTGCTTTGTGTGTACCTTTTCTGTATTTGCGCCATGCTTTTTGTTTTTTATTTTGCAATTTTTTAATGGAAAAAGGATATTTAGAGCATTTAAAATTCGATAATTGTTCTTTAAGAGGAACGTGACGGGTAATTCCTTCAAACAAGACTTCTTTAAAACATTGCCACGTCTCTTCTACGGTGTTACACAGTGAAAACAGATGATCCCAATCTACTGTCATCAAAAACAAATTTAGCATTTCGTAGTCTCCATTTGCAAAATTTGGCACCCAATGATTTTTAAATTGTACAGATTTTTTGTTAGTGTCGGAAAAAAGAGATAAATTAAGTGAAAATTGAATAGAATTATGATCGGAAGTGGAAAAACCAGGCAAAATTAAAATTTGATCAACAATTCCAGGATCATTCGCCAATACTAGATCAAGATACTTATTGTTTCTAGTTGGTTCGGAAACAAGTTGCGTTAGTGCAGAATCTGAAAAGAAAGAGAGCCATTCTTTTTCGTTGTTATTACAAAAACAAACTTTTGAGCTGGACCAATCAATTCCAGGAAGATTAAAATCGCCGGCCAGTATAATAGAAGCTGAAGTCTCTTCTATAGATTCACGCAGAAGCTGAAAAATAATCTCATCGTCTTCTCTTGTAGTTGATGGCACTCTATATAAACAGATAAATCTAATTTTTGAATTTTTTCCTAAAAAAAGATCAATCACGACTATTTCAACATTATTATATCTTTCAGGTGTTATAAATTGTATAGCATTAAAATTACGGTTTATTAAAATAATGACACCACCCCCCTCTCGATGTTTTCGATCAAAACGAAAAACCTCATATTTTCCTGAGTTATTTATCTATCATATTATTAGTGATTGACTCATTGAGCCACGTTTCGGTCACCATGAAAACATCCACATCACCGTATATAGAATCATCTCCGGAAAGTAAACAATTCAACTCTTCTAACGACTTTTTTAGGCTTCTTGCGTTAAAACACAACACTTTTAGTTTTTTATTAATAGGAAAATTCGGATCGGTTTGCTTTAGCCGTTATTTGGAGTAGCCTTGTTTAATTCCGGCATTTTCTTTTTTAAGCACAGACTTATCGTTTATATCGTACAGATATGGGTCACCGTTTGAATAATATCTCACGGAGACCCGTTTAGTGTTGTCCGCTAATAATTGTTTTTTAATATGCACTAAATGTTTTAAATTTTCTCTTTGAGAACTTGTCAGTGAAGGTCGAACGTAGGTTCCATCAAATTTTGAGTGGCCTCGAAGTCGGCCGCCAGCCCTTACCATGTTGTTCCGTACTCGCTTTGATGCAAATCTTATTTTTAAAAGCCTATATCGTTATCGCGTTTTTGACCCACACGAAAATGCTCTGTGATTGAAACATTATCTTCTTCAACATTCAGTGCCTCTACCAATTGTTCGATTTTCGATTTTTCTTGAACGGGTGAATCTGATTCGGCAAGACCATTAACCACCACCATCGTGTTGTGGTCGTTGGATTCCTCCATTTCCTCAATATGTGATTTTATTACGGGGAGCAATCGACTAAAAACCTCTTCGCAAACGTCCGCAATAAACTCTTTGTTAAGTTTCTGGCTAGCCTCCAATGATTCTATTCTTGTTATTAGGCCATTGTTTTGAGTTTGTAAGTCATTCCTGGCTGATTCTAATAATTTAATTTCTTCTCGCAAACGAAGATTTTCCGCTTCCAATTCGTCTTTTTTAACCATAATAATATGTATATTTTAAAAACGCGCCAAGGTTACGGTATAAATATGGAAGTAAAAAACCGGTATTAAACCTGCTGTCTGTTTAATATTTTTAAATCAGCGGGGGAGGCTGTTTCAACGAAAAATTTTTAAAAATGGCGTAATTTGTTAAGAAAAAGTTAATAATTTTAACTAATTAATGATAATTAAAAAATATTACAGTAGTACAATGAAAAAAAAAGTCTATACCAATAAAGTATTAATTTGGGCTGGAAAACCCACACTAATCCTTGATCATTCAGTTTTTTCAACACATTTTTGGAGTAAAATCAGAGCGATTTACAGCCACAACAACACACGTTACTCATCCACTTTAAGATTTATTTATGCTGGTTTTTGACCAGCATAGATAAACAAGGGGGGTAGGTTGGGGTCCATCCTCCTAGCTTCGAAATTTTGCCCCCTCCACTAGAAAAAAATCCAGGGCCCGCCTCCCCCCAAATTTTCGAATTTTTACCCCTGACCCCCTTCTAGATTTTGGAATCTGACCCCCCTCCCCTCTCTAGAAAATTTTAAGTACTTTTTTTATACTAAATTTTTAACACAAATTCATGTTTTTACACCCTTTTTATACTAAAATATCGCTTTTTATTTTAATAAAATATAGCATTATCTTATAAAAAAACTATTGTTAAACCTTTAATGGTTTCAAAGTATTTTGCTTCCGACATTGGACCCAACCTGACCGCTCTTTAGGTTTGAAAATCTTCTACCCCGGATCGACCCCACCCACTAAAAAGCTAGGGGGGTTCGACTTCCCCCTAGCACCCCCCCTCCTAGATTTTGAATCATCTATGTTGACCAGTCGACAAATTAAAAAAGAGACTTTGAGGGAATTGAAATTTAGCAATGATAATGATAATTATTGGCAAAAATTGTATTATTCCTTTTTTTAGGAAGAATAAACATTTTACTAAAAAGTTTTTTTAGGAAGAAGAGAGAGGGGATAACACTCAGACGCAGATGTCGGAGCGTCGACGCAGTGTGACGAGTTCGGAGGGGGAAGTGGCGGACATCACGAGGGCGGCTTTGGAAAAGGAAATCCACGACCTTCGACGCCAAATGGATTCTGTCCAACAAGAGAACCACCGTAACAACTTTTTATATTCCATTTTATTTTTATCGCTTCTAAGATAGTAATGCACTTTTAAGCATTGAGTTATTATAAAAATCATTTGTTACCAGACCTGTGCACTGGGCCCCTGGGGTTTTGTTGCGGGGTGGGGGGCGATTCCAAAACGGGGGGCACGGGATCTGGTAATAAAACGGGGGACGGGCAAGCAGGGGAGAAAAAAGAGGAGAAAAAAAGAGAGGAAAAAAAGGGAGAAAAAAAGTGAAATTAAGGTAAAAATAAGTCTAAAATGGCTTAGAATGTATTGAAATAGGCTAAAAACTGCAAAAATTTCGCGATGATGGCGTCACAAAAGGTCGAAAATGGCGCCATAATTTTGGGTACTTTTTCATTTTTGAGCGGGGGTGGGGGCTAATCCTCTAATACAGCGGGAGACATTTACAAACCGTGCACAGGTCTGTGTTACTATGATAAGGTGTATTTTGGAAGAGGGGATGTTCTGGAAATAGAGTCATAGATAAACAGGGGGGTAGGGTAGTGTCCAACCCACGCCCACCCACCCCCCTAGCCTCGAAATTTTGCCTCGCCCCTCCTCCTCTCGAAAAAAATCCAGGCCCCCTCCTCCCCTTTTTTACGAATTTTTTACCTGGGCTAAAAAATTTTTTATCCCAGATAAAAAATTCGAAAAAAAATTTTCGAATTTTTTACCCCTGACCAATCTCTCTATTTTTTTTATAATCCGACCCTTTCTCCTTCCCTCGAAAAACTTTTAGTGCTTTTTTATACTAAATTTTCTTCAAAAATGTGAATTTTTAACACAAATTCATGTTTTTAGGCCCTTTTTATACCAGAATATCGCTTTTTATTTAGTAAAAGTAAAGTAAAGTTAAGTAAATATAAATATTGTTAATGGTACGTCCGCATTTTAGGGATGACCTTCTTCAACATTAAAAAATTCTGTTACTTTCTGTGTTCTTAATTCTGTTAGTTTCAACCTGTTCTATATTATTAAGGGCTACGAATTTTGTGTGAAGAGGCGCAGAAAAATCGTGACTGGGCTTTGGATGAACGGCAGAGAATTTTATCAGAGCGGGAATCACTTCGAACGGTATTGATTATTTAAAAATGAAGTATCTTCCACCTAATCCTATTATTTGTACACAATATTTTTTAAAAAATCAGTAGATTACTAAGCTTCCACGCCACCGGCAAATTTAGCCAGCAAACGTAAAATAATCACCGGTGTGCATGGGCATAGCCATAATTTTGGAAAAGGGGGGGGGGCAACCCTGAACAAAATTTCGGAAATGGGGGAGTCCAAATTTTAAACGTTATAAAAGGGCTAAAAAAATTTTCCGCGCTTGGCGCAGAGTGTTTGGTACCTTATTTATGTCACGTACTTCATTATTTTCCTAGTATTTAATCAAAAAAATTAACACTAGGAAAAAAATTTTTACAAACAATTTGATACCCTAAAATTTTCGATTTTCAAAACATTAACAACTGAAAAATAAGTACATTGAATTACAGCTGAGCAATGCAAAATGCGAGAAAATGTTTTTAAAATTACTTTTCCTAACCTTTAAATTTTTAATCTTACTATATAACAATCTAAAAAAGAGGGAATCCAGCGTGGTCTTATCAAGATTACCAAGCAAATTAATACATGTTTGATAGGGGAGACCAATTAAAACATTAAGAATGGGGGTGGGTCCAGTGTGTTCATACCAAGATTACAAAACATAGGTAACACACATTAGGAAGTGGTGATTAATTAATCGAGCGCCGAGCTCAGCGCGAGAAAATTAAAAAAAATGGCCGTTTTAGACTCCCTATTTTTACTCCTAGCGACCTAGATAAATGGGAGGGTCTAACCCCAAATTTTTCCCTTTACCGACTCAAAAAGGGGGAGGGTCTAGACCACCCTGGCTACGTTGTTGTTGTTGAATTATCTTCTTATAGCTACTTATCTTCCCTATGCAGATTATGCAAAGAGCAGGCGCTAAGACAAGCCAGGAGGGGTGAAAATGTTTCACCCCTATGGTTAAGACTCTTCGTCCAACATTAATAACGATGTTGGCAACCTTTACCGCTAGAGTGTTCACTACATGCAGTGTTCACCCATTCCGAGGTCTTTGTCTAAAGAATTTTTTAAGTCGCGCCTAATATTGATCTTACTATTTAACGTCGTACATGGTCAGTATAGGTGTTCCTGCAAGGCCAGTGCTACAAACTCCACACACAATAGAGCTGTATTTGTCCACTGGTTTGCTTGATGGAAAACTGCCCTGTGTGCCCGACGTACAACAACAAACACTAGCCATGCCACGCTGGACACATTTCTATAAAAGGAAAGATCCAGCAACCAGTTTTAGGTGGTAGTGAAACCCGCCGGCCCGTTAAGTGCTGCCCGAAGGTCAGCACAGTCCTGGTGGCTCAATGGCACCCCTGGCTACGCCCATGCCGGTGTGGATGGCCAGCATCCCACTATCTCAAAGCGTATCGTATACAAAAAAAAACACGGCGGTTTAAGGCAGGCTAAAATTTTAAAGAAGGTGTAATATTAAAAAATATTACATTTTTCGAATTTTTTATTACATAAACTCCCCCAAATTTTAGGCAAAGGGGGGAACTTGATTTTAATTTTAAGATTTTTTGAGGGAAGCTTATAATCATTCTATCAGGGTGAAAAAAGCAAGGTAGTAAAGTAACCACTCGTTCTTCGAGAAAATATCACGTGTAGAAGAACACTTGACGCAACTTAATAATAATTGGCTACATCATCCCTGCCAACTTTTTTTTATTATTTTTATTATCGCGCGTTTATTTTTCTTTTCTTCCTGACGGCGAGCGGTGACGCCCTTAATTTCTGCCTGAAGGATTTTAACTATAGTCTATGTGTAGAATATTAAACTTTTAAAGTATTGTTTCAACAATTTTTTGCCTTCCCAAGTGTGACGTCCAGAAATATGAGGGCGAATAAATGGAGTTTTTGAAAGAAAGAATACAAAACAATTTGCTGTTTTTACACTTTTGACTGAAAAATGAGCGATACAGAACTTAAAGCTGTAATTTCCAGCTTCCGTACCTCATCGACTGAGGTGCTGCGTTCGTTACACCATCGCACGAAAGTTTTACATTATACAACTCGCATTTATAACGTGTCATATTTCTGAAACATTAAACACAATCTTTTAAAACTGAGTTGGGACAGTGGTAATCTTTCTATCTCGTATTGTGGTGGTATAGGTAGTGGACGAGTGCCGTCGCCAGCGGGAGGAGACGATTTCTAAACTGGCTGACGCCATCAAAGAGACAGACGACCTCCACCGAATGAGAGAAAAAGCCGAGCAAGAACTTAAACTTCTGAAGTAACCGTGTTTTTTTTAATAATTATACGAAAACTACACCTAGAATAAATTAAAAAAATAATAAGTTTAAAATAAGAGATTTAAACTGTAAAAAAAGAAATAAAATTATTCGCAGATAATGCCGATATTCATACTTGGGCACGTGGGTCCGGAGTAGGGGGGGGGGGGTTAAACCCGGATTTAGGTGGGGGATGGAGGTTAAAATCCGAGAAACACATTTTACTCTTATCGCTTTTTCTAGAGGGCATTTTATCCATATCGTTCTTTGATTTTGAAAGAAAAATAGGTTAAAAAAACGCTAATTTTAAGTCAAAAAGCCCGTTTTATAGCATTTTTGAGCTTTTTATTGCTTAAAACACTCATTTTGACCTCAAAACTTAAGTTTGAAAGCAGTTAGAAGTCATTTTAAAGACATTTTTTCTTCATTTTTCCGAAATTGGGGAGTTAACTTTTTCTCCCCCTCTCACTTCTGAATGGGGAGGGCTTAAACCCCCATCTCCGAATTGGGGGGGGGTTAACCCCCTTCCCCCAACCCCCCTCTCCCGTACCCATGTATGTCAATAATTAAGATTACTGCTATTAAATAGTTAATATTGAAACACGTTGAATTAAATTCTAAGATTGTGCTTAAAGCCTTAAACTTATAGAAAAATTAAAATGAAATATTTCAACTGTTTCATAATAATTATCCAGGATGTAGCATAATTATCTCAATTATACTTTTAATCGTTTTTTAAGTTTTATTCCAAAATTCATTAGTTTCTTCCGAGCTATCTTTCTGCGACTATTGTTTTATTAATATTTCCAGCAATTTTTACTATCGCCAAATCTAATTGATTTGCCTTT
>JASAMX010029931.1:0-13329 GCA_030248175.1 Microlaimidae sp. YZB2_3 | reverse complement strand
TCATATACAAAATAAACACTTTTGTAAAATTAAGAATGTGTAATCAAGTAAGACAAAGAACTTGCTGTGTGCAATCTAAAAGCAACACAGTTAAGCTAAAAAAAATGCTCAGAAGGCTCAAGTTGTTATGCTCAGGCACTGAAATCTGAGCATAATAACTTTAAAATTAAAACACACCTTATGTTATTTTAGTGATTTTCTAAAAGTTGTGACCGAATTAGCAGTGACCTGAGAGGTATCTAAAGCATTCCATTTTAAAATAGCGCGGTTTGGAAAAGAGTATTTTCTTGTATCAATTCTACATTCATCAATTTGCAGTTTAAAAGGATGTCCTCGAGTTTGGTTGGTGTTGAATAAAAATAAATCTTTTGATTGAAGACATGATTTGCCATTTATTATTTTGTATATTTCACATAAGTCTCTTTTAGTTCTTCTATCTGAAAGTTTTTCAAGTTTTAAAGAGTCACCGATTTTCATAGTTAGTGTATTTTAGACCGCAGCATCTAAATAATCTTCTGGTATAATATTTTTGTACTTTTTTTCAATTACAATCTTTTATGAGATAAGGATTCCAAATGACACTACCATATTCAAGCAATGGCCTAATATAGGATTTATATGCTCGTACCAAGTTTGTAACTGATTTAGCTGAGAAAGTTCTAAAAATTAATGCCGACCTTTGTAGAGCAGACTCAGCTATTTTTTGACAATGATAAGAAAACTTCAGGTTATGAGACATATAAATACCTAAATCTTTAATTGTTTTGGCTTGCTTTAGAACTTTGTTGTTTATAGTGTAATCGTTGCATACAAAATCACCTATAGGACCAATATGGAAAGTTTCACATTTGTCTTCAGCAAGGTTTAGTTGCCAGGTTTTTGACCACTCAGCCACTTTTTTAAGATCTTTTTGCATTTTAAAAACTTGAAGATTCATAGCTTCATTATTACTTATTGAAAAGTCTGTATATATTTTCACATCATCTGCGAATAATATAATTTTTGACTCTTTTACACAGTTAACAATATCATTGATATAAATTAAAAATAAGAGTGGGCCCAAAACTGAACCTTGCGGAACTGAACTGGTTACTTTGTATGAGGAGGAAACAGAATTATTAATAACTACTTTTAATGTCCTGTTAGTCAGAAAGGCACTGATCCAATTAAGAAAATTTCCTGTAACTCCATATTGTTTAAGTTTGTATAAAAGTTTTTGGTGAGAAACAGAGTCAAAAGCTCTGGCAAAGTCCAAATAGATAACATCTACAGACTTCTTGTTTTTTAGGCTTAAAGTCCAATCATTTACTACTTCTATTAGTTGCGTGACCGTTGAACTTTTGTCCTTAAAACCATGTTGAAACCTTGATAATATTTTATGGAACAAGGAGTAAAGTTTGTCACGAACTAACACCTCCATGGTTTTACAGGAGTAAGAGGTTAATGAGATTGGTCTATAGTTTTCTTTTCTGTTTTTTAATTTCTTTTTAAATATGGGAATAATTAAGGCTATTAGCCAATCATTTGGTAGTTTTCCAGTTTCAAAAGATTTGTTAAAAATTTTAGCTAAAGGTTCAGCCAGTACTTTTGCAAGGCGCTTCAAAAAATAGGCAGGTAGACAATCGGGAGTTTTAGAAAATTTATTTGGCAATTTTTTTAACACTTTTAACACTTCATTTGTTGAGAATTTCATATTTTCTAGTTTAATTTTAGTTTCAGGATGAAATGGAGGAAAATTTCCATCATCAGTTGTAAAGATGGAACTAAAATATTCAGCAAATATTTCAGCCTTTTCAGAGTCTTCAAATGCAAGAGTGGAGTCATTTTTAACCAAAGGTAAAAATGACTTCTAACTGCCTCCAAACTTAAGTTTTGAGGTCAAAATGAATGTTTTAAGCAATAAAAAGCTCAAAAATGCAATAAAAAGAACTTTTTGACCTAAAATTAGCGTTTTTTACCTATTTTTCCTTCAAAATCGAAAAACGATATGGGTAAAATGCACTCCAGAAAAAAACGATATGGGTATTTTGCGTTTCTCGGATTTTAACCCCCCCCCCCCCACTCCGGACCAACTTGCCCATGTATGATTATAGGTCAAAAATGACTCCATAATTTTAGGGTATTTTTTTATTTTTTGGCGAGGGGGGAGGCAATAACACGGAGGGTGGGGGGCAAATCCTCTAATAAAGCAGGGGAGGGGCATTTTTAGAATGTGCACAGGTCTGCCTTCTCTTAGCTCGCTCCGACCGGCTACTATTCACATCCGCTTACCTTCCGCCGTGCAAAAAGGTGCACATCGAGTACGGGGCTATGGGATGGGCCCTGATCAGACAGCGTCGCTTCTTTCCCGTTTCCACATCCCACTGGCACAGGGCCCGGTTTCCCGTGACGGTGAGGAGGGAGTCCGGGGTGAGGGTCCCTGGGCCGGGTGCCCCGAACCGGACGCGGCGCACCGGGGCCTTGTGCCGCCGGCTCCAGAGAGTGGTCAGGCAGCCCCCGCCGTCTTAGCGAACGCGGTTGGTAGGTAAGAATGGTTGTTCGTTGGTATAATATGTTATATTGCCCATATATTATATAGTTGCACATATATTATATAGATAGCCTTATTGATTTTGGGGACTTACTGGTATACATACTCCAAACTTGTGCACGCCCTAGAATTGCCGCTCTTGGAATATTAGTGGCTCTGCCCCCCCCCCCCAGCCGTTTTAGTGCCCCCCTGCCCAAAAATGAAAAAATACCCAAAACTTTCGCCATTTTTGACATATTATTATGACACCATCATCGCAAAATTTAAGCAGTTTTTAGTCTATTTCAACGCTTTTTAAAGCTATTTTAGACCTATTTTTACTTAAATTTCGCCTTTTTTTTCTTTCTTCCCTGATTGCCTTTCCCCCGTTTTATTGCCTCTCCCCCGCTTAAAAAAAGTGCCCCCCAATAAAATCCCGAGGGGGGGAGCAGTGAACAGGTCTGATACATCATACATTTAGGTGGGCAGTCATAGATGGGCAGAGAGGGTATTGGGGGATTATATATATCCCTCCAAAAAATTCCTAAACCCCCGCCTCCAAATTCCTAAAATTTTCCCTGCCGACATCCCTCTAAAATTTTGGGGGTACCAGTACTAAAAACGCAAAAAATATTTCGGGTATAACCCAAATTTTTTTTTTGAGAAACCCTTCCTCAAATTTTGGGGGTCGGAAGGGGGTACTCCCTTATATCTTGGCAACCTATAAGTATCTCCCATACAGAGAGCCTGCTAACCCATGGGTGTATATCCCATACAGAGCATTATATCCAATCCCATACATTTAGAAATTTGAACCAGCATTTTAAAAGCAAAGAGGCAAAAATGGAGGAGTTGTGGGGTTATTCCTGTTCAGAAAAATCTAAAGTACACACATTTTTCCACAAAATTTTATGCTATTTTGGACCTTTTTTTTAAATTCATTAGTGATTCTGATTATGTATATAGGTTCCCAAACAGAGTCGGGCAGGAAAGGGGGGTTGGGGAACCCGAAGGAGGGGGGTGTCCGGGGTACGTGCAAATTTTTTTAGGTGGTGTCGTATCAGCAGTAACCAAGATTTTTTTTAATCAGGGTTGATAACCCCCTCCCTGCCTATATCCTATGGTGGAAAGGCGGGCCTGGCTAAATCTGCCTTTAAAGTTCAAGGGTGATCTCAATAAGAGGTTTAGACTACCCTAGATTTTAAGTGTGTAGGTCAACCCCAGGTGGCCAATTTAAAAATTTTTTAGGTTTAAAAAAAATTTTAACAATTTTTAAAAATTTAAAAATTAAATCTTATTTGTGAACCAAAAAAATATGTTGTTTGGATATAAAAGTGTATAAACAAATACTATTTCTATAGTATTGAAAAAGATGTGTTTTTGATCGGAAATATAATATTTATCAAATAAATTAACTTGTGGTACATTAAACCCATTTAAATTATATTACAGACCTGTGCACGGTCTGGAAATGCCCCCTCCCGCTTTATTGGAGTATGTGCTCCCATAGGTCACCGACCTTCGACGGCTCAGGGGGGGGGGGTCCACACCCCGGGGTGTGGAGGTTTTTGACCTCCAGGGGGGGGGGGTCACACCCCGGGGGGTTTTTTTTTTTAAAAAACAGGGGGGGGGGGCCACACCCTGGGTACCATTTTTTTGACCAAAATTGACAATTTTTTGACGAAATTTGACCATTTTTTAAGCATTTTTTGGGATTGTCTAGTTAGGGGGGGTGGTCAAAAATGGGCCTTAGGGGGGGGGGTCAGGGGTTCAAGGGGTCGATGGGGGGGAGGGGTCAAAAATGGGCCTTAGGGGGGGGGATAGGTCTCAGAGGCCGTAGGGGGGGGGGGCGACCCCCCCCCACACCCCCCCCCCCTTCGGTGACCTATGTTTGCTCCTTCCTCCCCCCGTTTTATTGCCCCCCCTGTCAAAAAATGAAAAAGTACCCTAATATTATGACGCCATTTTTGACCTATGATGACGCCATTATCGTGATTGTTTGCAATTTTTAGCCTATTTTAATGTATTTTAAGCCATTTTAGACCTATTTTTACCCTATTTTCGCTTTTTTGCCTTTTTTCCCTTTTCCTTTTTTTTCTTTCTAACCTGCCTGCCCCCAATTTTATTGCCCTCTCCCTCTTATTTTATTTTCAAAAAAGTTGCTCCCCTGTGCCCCCCCCGTTTTGGAATTTTGCCTTCCCCCAATAAAACCTCCAGGGGGTGCAGTGCACAGGTCTGATATTATATTAATTAAATCCAATTAACTAATTAAATTATATTAATTAAATCCGATAAAACAACATACAATCGCCTGCGTGCAGTGGCATAGCCAGGATTTCATTTTGGGAGAGGGGGGAGGGGGAAAGTGCCAAAAAGCGGCGCGTAGCGGCGCCAGTCGAAACGCGTTGGCCGGGGGGTCTGGGGGTGTCCCCCTAGCCGCCGGAGGCGAAATTTTTTTTAAATATGCACTAAAAACTGCTTAAAAATCGTCCCCTGGTGTTCGCGTGAACACATAATCATTATACTTTTGATTTTGTACCTAGTTTCTGCACAATTATGTCTAATCTTCAAAATTATCATGCGATGAAATTGTATATAACACAACTATCTATTTTCTGATGACTTTAAATTTTGCGAATGAGTATGGTGTAAGTCATAATAACAAAAAATATTACTAATAACATTAATATTACTGTATATATGTAAATCTGACCTTCCCGCGTAGCGCGAAAAATTTTTATATTGATTAATTTCTGATTTTAGAATGCACTAAGATTTGTATTAAATTTTTATAACTGAAACTCAATATTTAAAAAGTAACAAAAAATCTATACAAACTGCCATGCTTCACCATGGGGGGAGGTGGAAAGGCGGACAAACCCACAAGTGTAAAAACCGTTGTTAAGGGGTTTAAAACAACCATTATCAAACCTACATATCTTATAATATAAGAATTTTAACATCTATATAGTATTGTCATTCAATATCTGAGGCAAAGGCACATGCTTTAGCTAATGTAATGAATGGTACAATTCATCGAAATTGAAAAAAACTAACAAAATGATTAATGTACGCTTCCCGCGAAGCGGAAAAAATTTCAGTTTTTGGGTATTTTTATGCTTTTGGAACGCATCAGAAATGTTTCTGAATTTATATATAAAGAAAAAAAATTTTCTCCCCATATTCAAAAAACGTAAGGGAGAGAACCTTACGAAAAAATCCGGCTTCGCCGGATTTCGGGCGCCAACCCCCACCCCACCCCTGGCTACGCCACTGCCTGCGTGATACGCACAAGTCACAACCATTATTACCATCATTGCAGACATCATTGGCAACTATCCCATTAGAGGTAGACGGACCATTTTCTTCAGCGGTTGTTTGTTTTGTTTGGCGAAATAAACACAAACGAATAGTTCCATCTAAACAAAACAATAGTTAAAAATTTTAAATTAGTTAAGGTTACTAATTTATTTGCACCTTTAAATAAATATTTTACCAGACCTGTGCACGGTCTGGAAATGCCCCCCGCTTTATTGAGGGATTCCCCCTCCCCGCCAAAAAATAAAGAAGTACCGTACCCTAAAATTATGACGCCGTTTTTGCCCTATGATGACGCCATCATCGTGAATTTTTTGCAGTTTTTAGCCTATTTCAATGTATTTTACGCAATTTTAGACCTATTTTTGCTTTTTCCCCTTTTCCCTTCTTTTTTTTCCCTTTTTTTCTTCTTTCTTTCTTTCTGCTTGCCCCTCCCCCCGTTTCAAAAAAGTTGTCCCCTCCCCATACCCCCCGTTTTGGAATCGCACCCTAATAAAACCCCAGGGGGAAGGCACAGGTTTTATTTACAGTTAAAATAAAGTTATGTTGTCTAAAACACTTAGTTTTATAGTAGATTAACACTAGATCTGGCTTTTTTAAACAGCAATTAGCCGTTAATTGGCCCTTAGCTCTTAATTATTAGGCGCATGGGCAGAAATCTGGGCACCAATAACAAACTAGGTAAAACGTCATGATCGCGACAATTGATTAGAAATTGGAGATCTAGTTTCACTTTTCGCAGGCGATAATTAAATCTTTCTGCATTTCTATGCAGCTTTAAAACAGACTCCCCATACCTTTTCCATAAAATTTTAGCTATAGATTTCCCCCGGGAAAATCTCTAGCGAATAACAAACTCTTTCAGTGTCCACAATTTGATTTATACAGAAGTTTTGTTATGTACAGACTTGTGCACTTACTAACCTGGGGTTTTATTGGGGGGCACGGGGGGCAATTTTTTTGAAACGGGTGGGGCAAGCAGGGGAGAAAGAGAAAACGAAAAAAAAAGGGAAAAAAAGAAGGGAAAAGGGACAAAAAAAGCAAAAATAAGGTACAAAAAGTCTAAAATGGCTTAAAATGCATTGAAATAGGCCGAAAACTGCAAATTTGCGATGATGGCGTCGTAATAGATAAAAAATGGCGTCATAATAGTAAAAATAGCGTCATAATTTTGGGTATTTTTTCATTTTTCCGCAGGGGGGAGCAATAAAAGGGGGGGGGGGGCAAATCCTCCAATAAAGCGGGGGGCATTTTCAGACTGTGCACAGGTCTGTATGTAGTATGTATATAACATTTTTGGTTGTTAGTCAAGTTTGTATACAATAAAAAGCTTCTTTTTAAGATATACTGAAGTGTTGGAATAAAAATAATAACAATAATAATAATAAGAAAACGACGAATTGTAAAACTCGACAAGCAATTCAACTTCAAATGCGCAAGAATTTTGCAGAAAGATAATAATTTAACAAAAAAACATTAAAAAAAGATCTACGCAACGACCAACTATGGTTTGACAGAGCTTAAAATATAGGATTTTGTACAGGTCATTTTTACATTTTTTTTGTGTAAATTTTAAAACTGTCGTTTGCTGAGTTACAAATTTTGGGTTTGTTCTGAATCCTGAACGTTGAATTATAGAATTTTAATCTAACCTCACAAAATTAATTATTTATATTACATTAAATTTACTAAAATTAAATGGTATTGGTAGTTATTTGACAAAAAAAATTAACAAATTGCAAATTGCAGACCTGTGCAGGGTCTGGAAATCCCCCCCGTTTTATTGCCCCCCACCGCCAAAAAATAAAAAAAGTACCCCAAAATTATGACGCTATTTTTGACCTATGATGACGCCATCATCGCAAATTTTTTGCATTTTTTAGCCTATTTTAATGTATTTTAAACCATTTTAGACCAATTTTTTAGCTTATTTTCGCTTTTTTTGTATCTTTTTTCCCTTTTCCCTTCTTTTTTTCTCCTTTTTTTTATTTTTCCCCTGCTTGCCTCCCCTGTTTTTTGCCCCCCGCTTCAAAAAAGTTGCCCCCCGGGCCCCCCCATTTTGGAATTGCCGCCCACAATAAAACCTGGGGGGCAGTGCACAGGTCTGAACTAGTGTGTACATATTTATGTTGGTTGTTTAAAAAAATTGGTCTTGAAGCTTATTTAAATACTTTCTATAATTTTCAAAAGTATTGCTATGCCTCGCAAGCACCACATTTGATTTTTGATTTTATCAAAAGTTTGTTTTATGGTTTTGATTAGAATTAATTTTTTTAGGATTTGTACTTTTAATATCCTTTTTGAAATTAAAAATATAATTATTTAGCAGTAATATATTAATCAAAACAAAAAAGTCAGTTACCGTAACTAAATTTGTGTTTACAATTAAATGCATTGAAAAACTTTTTGCGAAGCTAGGCGCGAATTTTTTTTTAATGTTGGTGTATTAAAATTTTTAATTTAAGTTAAATATATTGGGAGCCAGACCAAACATGGGCAAGTTGGTCCGAAGTGGGGGTGTAAACCCCAAATTAGGGGGGGGGGGGTTAAAATACTAGAAACGCAAAATACCCATATTGCTTTATTTTCTAGAGTGCCTAATTACTCATAGTGGGTTGTCAGACCTGTGCACCGCCCCCCGCGGGTTTAAACGGGGGGGAGCAATTTTCCAAAATGGGGCACGGGGGGAAACTTTTTTGAAAAAACGGGTGGGGCAATACAACGGGGGCGCGGCAAGCAGGGGGGAAAGAAAGAAAAAGAGAAAAAAAGGGACAAAAAAAGCAAAAAATAAGGTAAAAATAGGTCTGAAATGGCTTTAAATATATTGAAATAGGCTAAAAACTGCAAAAATCGCGATGACGGCGTCATCATAGGTCAAAAATGGCGTCATAATGTTAGAGTACTTTTTTTATTTTTTGGCGGAGGAGGGGGGCAATAAAACGGGGGGAGGCAAATTTTCCAATAAAACGGGGGGGGGGCATTTTCAAACCGTGCACAGGTCTGTATGGTTTTTCGATTTTAAAGAAAAAATAGGTGAAAAACGCTAATTTTAGGTCAAAAGCCTTTTTCATAGCATTTTTGAGCTTTTTACTGTTTAAAACATTTATTTTGACCTCAAAACTTAAGTTTGGAGGCAGTTAGTAGTCATTTTAAATACATTTTTTCTTCATTTTTCCAAAATTGGGGGGGTGTTATCTTTTCTACTCCTTACCACTTCTGAGTTGTGGGGGGAGAAAAGTTCCAGAAAAATTTCGGATGTTGGTCAAACCTGTGCTCTGCCCCCCTTCAGGGCTTTTATTGGGGGGGCCATTTCAAAACGCGGGGGGCAATTCCAAAACGGTGGGAAACTTTTTTGAAATGGGAGGGCGGGACAATAAAATGGCGGATGGGCAAGCAGGAGAGAAAGAAAAAAAAAGAAAAAAAAAGAAAAAAAGAGAGAAAAAAAGGACGAAAAAGCGAAAATAAGGTAAAATAGATCTAAAATGGCTTAAAATATGTTGAATTAGGCTAAAAACTGCAAAAAATTCACGATGATGGCGTCATCAAAAAAAATTCCGGTCAAAAAAAAGGTTAAAAATGCCGTCATAATTTTAGGGTACTTTTTCATTTTTTGGCGGGGGGGAGGTGGGGGAAATAAAACGAGGGAGGGCAAATCCTTCAATAAAGCGGGAGGGTTTTCCAGACCGTGCACAAGTCTGGTTGGTGTACTAAACTTTAGATTTTAAATTTTGATTATAAATCTAGGTCACAATTTAAAACACGTTTTTGTGGTAAAAAAGGTAATTTTGTATTTTTTTATACATAAAAAGCCAATTTAAGTGTGTAAAATTCTATATTAGTGCTAAAAACCTTGAATCAATGATTTAAAATATCTATGTTTGGAAACCAGACCCTCTCTAACCACCTCTAGATTTCAAACTAGTCTACCACGGGTAGATCTCTCCTAAAAGAATAGGGGGCACGGACCCCCTGAACCCTCCTTGTAGCTTTTAAAGGGCCAATTCTCGGGGTAGCCAGCCCCCTAACTTGCCGGTCCATGCTTATGTATGCCGCTCATAGGATTTGGCATAAAAAACCTAGCACTAGATATTTTTAAACAAATTAAATTTCTTGTTTTGTGGCTAAAAAGATATGCATATAATCAGGGACGTAGCCATAGATGTTTTTGGGGGGGGGACAGAGGGGTGCACCCCCCCCCCCTAGAGCCAAAATTTTGGACCCCCCCCCTGGAAAAAATCCAGGGGGGCCCCCCCCTCCCCCAAGCTCGAGAGCGGTCCGACCTACCCCCCCCTGGAAGGCTGGACCCCCCTCCCCCCCCCCCTCCCGACCAATTTGGAAGTATATTTTTTTATTTACTGTCAAAAACACAGGTTTTTAGTTAAAAACAGTGTTTAAATACACTTTTAAAATAGCCAAAATAGGCTGTTTTAATACATAAAATTCAATATTAGACCTAAAAAACTTAAATTATTGAGTTTAAAAAATTTTGCTGAAAAATTGGACCCCCCTGACCCCCCCCTAAATTTGAAATCCCGCACCCGGGGTCGACCCTTCCCTAAAAAGCCAGGGGGTTCCGGACCCCCTTCCCTAAAAAATGTTGGCCTTCCACCAAGGGATGGACCCCCCTGTAGTGGACCCGACCAAAAACATCTATGGGGACGTAGCCAGGGGGGGGGCAGGCGGTGGGGGGCGGCCGCCCCCCGAAACGGTCGGTCAGGAGGAAAAAATAAGAATAGTGGTTGGGCGGGGGGGGGGGCCCCCCCCCCCCCGAAATAGTCGCCAGATACTAAAATTTGGGGGTTTTCAGAGGCTGAAAATTCAAAATTTTCTAGCGCCTCGCTAATCGCTCGGCGCCAAACTTTAAAATAATTTTAGTACCCCAATGGACCCCCAAAAACCAAAAATTTGTTCCGCTTCGCTTCGCTCAGCGGTCACTTTCTATAGTATACATACATATATATCTCGTTATTTATGTTGCCTGATGCTAATGTTATTTTAAAGTTAGTACAATAATTTTTATAAGTAATAAGTACTACACAGAAAGCAAAACAAACAATCATATTGGTTGATTTATGTACCTCCCCCCTCCTAAATTTTCCTGCCGCCTATAGCGTTGGCTCGGATTTTTTTCATATAGGTAGGTACCCTAGAAAACATGGAGCCGAGATGCTGCTCATGTGCTTTGGTTTACAATGTGGGTTTAGCCAAGGGGTCTGAAACTAACGTCTCTAAATTCCTTTTTTGTAAAAAGGCTCTATCAATGTGTGCTTATGTAATTTTTAACTAAGAAAACATGTTTTTACCGCTAAAAACATTAGATAATAGGTTATTAGGCCAAAAACAGTGTATTATACAGCTTTATCTACGTTTATCCCTGCTTTTTTAACGTTTTAAAAAATTAAGGGGGGCTCCGCCCCCCCCCCCCCGAAATTTCGGGCGCCCCCCCCCCAATTTTTTTTTGTACTAAAATCCGCCCCCCCCAAAATGAAACTCTGGCTACGTCCCTGCATATAATATATACGGTGACTTCTAGTGAACTTCAAAAATAAAATTTTAACCAGCATAAACAAAATATTACCAAGGTGTCCTGCAGATAAAATTTTTAATTTTTCTTTCTTGGAAGTTGGTAAGCAATCAACAGAAATCGGAGTCGCGTCAAACTTTTGAAATCTTGCCATTTACCAAGATTTTATGATTATGAAATACAAAAATCACATTGGTATATCAGGTAGGAAGGTACCTAAATTGTCCTAAATAAACTAATGGTATGATTCCCATACGCGTCCCAAAATTCGATTTGACTGACCCCAGGTCTGTGCACTGCCCCCCCCCCGGGTTATAATGGGGAGGGGGGCAATTCCAAAATGGGGAGAGGGCACGGGGTTCAACTTTTTTGAAACGGGGGCGCAAGCAGGGGGAGAGAAAAAAAAAGAAAAAAAGGAGAAAAAAAGAAAGGAAAAGGGAAATAAGGGACAAAAAAAGCGAAATTAAGGTAAAAATAGGTCAAAATAGCTTTAATTGCATTGAAATGGGCTAAAAACTGCAAAAATTTTGCAATGATGGCATCATAATAGGTAAAAAATGGCGTCATAATTTTTGGTTACTTCTTTTATTTTCCGCGCAGGGCATAGGTGTTTTTTTGGGGGGGGACAGAGGGGTGCACCCCCTCCCTAGAGCCAAAATTTTGGACCCCCCCCCCCTAGAAAAAATTCTGAGCCCCCCTCCCCCCCAAAGCTCGAGAGCGGTCCATCCTGACCCCCCCCTAGCGGGGCTGACCCCCCTCTCCCCCTCCCGACCAATTTGGAAGTATATTTTTTAATTTACTGACAAAAACACGGGTTTTTAGTTAAAAACAGTGTTTAAATACACTTTTTAGGCCTAAATAGGCTGTTTTAATACATAAAATTCAATATAAGACCTAAAAACACTTAAATTATTGAGTTAAAAAAATTTTGCTAAAAAATTGGACCCCCCTGACCCCCCCTAAATTTGAAATCTCGCACCCGGGGTCGACCCCCCCAAACAGCCAGGGGGGTCCGGACCCCCCTGGACCCCCCCTAAAAAATTTTGGCCTTCCACCCGGGGGTGGACCCCCCCTAGCGGACCCGACCAAAAACACCTATGGCGGAGGGGCAATAAAACGGGGGGGCGAATCCTCCAATAAAGCGGGGAGGGGGCATTTTCAATCCGTGCACAGGTCTGCGACCCTTAAAGATAATACACTAATAAAATATCTTGCTAGGATTCCTTTACGCGTCCAAAAAGTCTATTTGACTACTGAAGTGATTTTAAAACTAAAAATAAGGATGGATAGTAGAGAATGAGATCTACTTGATTTAATGGGGTGGGGTAAAACCCACACCGACTGGGCGGACACACGGAAATCAATGGGGTAAAACCCACACCGCCGGACCGTCGAAAAACGTTAATATCTAGAGAAATACTGCATCAATTTAAAGAAGTAAACACATTATTTTAATGCTAATAGCATTCTACAAATGATTTAACAATTATAAAATGTTGATTTACAATATTAAAAAAAATAAAATCTTCCGCGTTTTTAGTTTGCACAATCAAACATTTGACTACGCTAATTTTCCTGTTTAAAAACATATTATTCTGTTCAAAGTATTTATTTACAATAAAAGACCATAAATTTATATAATAAATTATGTTTTAATTCAAAAACCAATAAAATAAACAGTTATTTATGGGTTTGGTACAATTCTTATACGCATCCTCAAATTTGATTTGACCAATTCTTATGTAAAACACACATCTTTGTAGACTAAATGGAACACCCAGACACACACACAGACTCAGACTTTGTTTTTGTGGTTATTTTTGAGATTTGAGCTTATCAAAACGAGTTATGAGCCAATTTATACCCAAAAATAACCGTTTTTTGGCATATGCAATTTATGATGTTAATAAAAAAATTTTAAACAAACAAATTAAATTAAAAACTATGTTTTAATAATGGTAGACGTCTAAAGAACTCA
>JASAMX010029930.1:0-19965 GCA_030248175.1 Microlaimidae sp. YZB2_3 | reverse complement strand
AAATTCTGGGAAGGCAAAAAATTTTGTAAGGGTCTCCCCCCTTTGGTTTTTTTAAAAATTTAGAAAAAAATTTTTTTTTTTCCAAATCACTCTGTAATGTATTAAAGCTATCTAAAATGCATTATTTAGAGTGATTTAGGTTCATAAAAGCTCTTATTTATAAAAAAGGAATTATTTATAATTCAAAACATTAGTGCAGTGAGTTTAAAAATATTGTATTCGCCACTCTTCCAATAACAACCGCAACTGGAGAGCGCTCCTTTTCTGCTATGCGCCGAATTAAAACTTACTTAAGATCTTGCATGACCCAGGAAAGGTTTACCGCCCTTGCCTGCCAGTGGCGTGCCCAGAGGGGGGGCGAGGGGGGCGGCTGCCCCCTCCCCCAAATCCGGCAAATCCGGATTTTTCGTAAGGGGGACCCTTACGTTTTTTGAATTTTGGGAGAGAAAATTTTTTTTCTTAAATATTAATACAGAAACTTTCCTGATGCCTTCTAAAAGCATATTAATAGTCAAAAAACCAAATTTTCCCCGCTTCGCGGGTAGTTTAATTTAAATTAACAATTTATCTCAGTTTTTCAATTTTAAATCGATTTTGCCGCTCAATAGTTAAGGCATACATGTTAAATAAAACTACAATAAAAACTATTAACCTTTTATTAACGTTTTAAACACATGTTTTAAATGGATAGGAATAAAAAAAACCTTAAATTTTGTTTTAATTATCATCTGGAATTAAAATTTCTAGTGTATTTTAGCACCTTAAATTAAAAATTTTCTTCCCCGGGGGGCATTCTGCCACCCGGACCCCCCTGACAAGGGGCTCTGCCCCTTGATCCCCCTGGGGGGCACTCGCCCCCCAGACCCCCCAATTCGCGGGGGCGTCAGCCCCCCAGACCCCCACACGGTTAGTATGTACCCCTCCAGACCGCCCCCCCGAAATGAAATCCTGGGCACGCCACTGTTGCCTGCCTGTCTGTTCACCGTGATGTTCCGGTCCCAGTGGAAGAAATTGTAAAGGAATTCGCAACAAGCACAAAAAGAAGAGCAAATTTTGGATATTAATAACTGAAGCATTTACTATAAAAACTTAACTAAAATTAAATAAAGATTTTTTATTTTTAGAAAACGTTTGTTCTTTTTTATTAAAATAGTAATAAAATACCTAAAACTATTTTATTTTGTTGTATTTATTTAAAAAAACAACTGAAAATAAATAAAGATTCAGTACTTAAATTTATGTTTCCTGATGCCTTTTAAAAGCTTAAAATTAAAAAATTTTCCACCCCGGGGGGCATTCTGCCCCCCGGACCCCCCTGACAAAGGGCTTCGCCCCTTGACCCCGCTGCGGGGCTCCCGCCCCCCAGACCCCCCCTTGTGGGCCCCTATAAACCACCTTCCAAAAAATGGGGGGTGGGGGGCCGGCCCCCTCTCGGAATTCAAATCGCTGGCTACGGCCCTGATAGGGGGTGGGGGGGGGGTTTTGTGGGGGTTGGTTTGTTTTTGGGTTGGTGGGGGGTGTGGTGGGTGTTGGTGGGGGGGTGGGGGGTGGGGTGGGTGGTGGTTTTATAATATATATTTAGGTTTGCCCCCCCCCCTTTGGGAGTGTCCCCCCCGCGGAAAGAGAAATAGGCGTTCTTATATTAGAGTTATGTGTGTAGGTATATAGTAGTTTGGAGAGGGGCGGGGGGGAGGGGGGGGGGGGGTTGGGTCCGGGGTAATCGAATTTTGATGGAGGGGGGGAGGAGGACCCGCAGCTGGGGGGGCGGCGGGGGGTGGGGGAGCGAGATTCTAGAGCGGGAGGCGGGTCGGGTGGGGTGCCGGGCGCACCGCAAAAGGTTTTTAAACCATAATAATTTTATAAATATGTCTTGCCTTTTTTTTGGGGGGGATTGTTCTTTGGGGGCCCGGCGGCGGCGGCGCACGCGGGGCGGGGGGGGGGTGGGGGCGGTATAGGATAATACTACATTTTATTGAATAAAAAGCCATATTCATGTATAAAAAGGGTGTAAAAGCATGAATATGTGATGAAAATTCACGTTTTTGGAAGAAAATTTAGTATAAAAAAGGTACCTAAAATTTTCCCGAGGGGGGAGGGGGGGGGGGGGGTCAGATTTCAAAATCTAGAGGGGGGTCAGGGGTAAAAAACTCGGAAATTTGGGGGGAGGGGGCCCCCTAGATTTTCGTCTAGGGGGGGTGGGTTCCCAAAATTTCGAGGCTAGGAAGGGGTGGACCCCACCCTGCCCCCTTTCTCACCTATGGCTACTTAGACCTATTTTTACCTTATTTTCGCTTTTTTTGTCCCTTTTTTCGCTTTTCCTTTCTTTTTTTCTCTTTCTTTCTCCTTTTTTTCTCTTTTTTTTCCCCCCGGGTTGCCCCCCCCCCCCCCCCGTTTTATTGCCCCCCTTTCAAAAAAGTTGCTCACCGTTTTGGAATTGCCCCCCATTATAACCCCGGGGGGCAGTGCACAGGTTTGTATATATATATATATATATATATATATATATATATATATATATATCAGGCGCGTATATAGGATTTTGCCGAGGGAGGTGATCTGCCAATGTCTCGGGTGTGTTACGACGCAATGCGCCGTAACTACGTCGCGTAGCGGCGCAAAGCCGACGCGAAGCGTCGGTCGGGGGGTCTAGTGGGGGGGTGTTCCCCCAGCCGCCGGAGGCGAAAATTTTTTATACACTTAAAACTTGCTTAAAAATTTTTCTAGCGATTCTTATAGTTATAGTTTTTAATTTAGTTTTTATAACCTAATTCTTACACAAAATGTTTATTACATAAATAGCACCATGAAGCCGAAGCAGAGCGTCGACAGGGGGGTTTGGGGGTGCCGCTACGGAAATATGCCCAAAAAATGCTTAAAAATTGTGTCCAGCGAATCATATGGCAATAGTTTTACATGAGTTTCGATAACCTAAAGCTTTATCAATTTGTTTGTTACTGTGGTAGGAGTACCATTCCGACGCAAGGCATCGGCCGGGGGGTCTGGGGGTGTCCCCCCAGCCGCCAGAGGCGATAATTCTTTTAAATAACCACTAAAATCTACTTAAGAATTGTCTCCAGCCAATCATATAAGCATAGATTTACTTTTGTTTTTATAACCTAATTCGTAAACAATTTGTTTGTTACAGTTTTAAATTAGTATGATGTTAAAATTTTGTACTATATCCAAATAAGGTTTTTTCTTAATTCTATTAATATTAAGAAACAACCTGATTTATATATAATTGGCAAAATTATTTAAAAATATGCGCGTCTGCAAGGGGAAGGGGTTTGTAACTTATAAGCAAAAAGTGCGGTTGAACAAATAAAAAGAAAAAGTTTCACCCTCCCGCGAAGCGGGAAAAATTTTTACATTTTGTAATTTTATGCATTTAAGATGCACTACATTTTTATAACCTGAAAATGAAAAAAGTAAAGGGTAAGTAAAGTAAAGAAACCTTACAAAAATGGCTGGCTTCACCAGCCAGGGTGGGGGACCGCCCCCTCTAAATATGGAAACGGCCAAAATGGGGGGGTCGCCCCCCCCGCCCCCCTATATACGCTACTGATATTAGACCTGCGGAACCCCCCGTTATAGGGGGGGATCGCCCCCCGTTATACCCCCCCCCGCCAAAAAATGAAAAAGTACCCAAAAATATGACGCCTTTTTGACCATGATGAACGCCATCAGCGCGAATTTTTTACAGTTTTTAGCCTATTTCAATGTATTTTAAGCCATTTTAGACCTATTTTTACCTTATTTCCGCTTTTTTTGTCCCTTTTTTCCCTTTTCCCTTCTTTTCTTCTCTTTTTTTTCTCCTTTTTTTCTCTTTTTTTCTTTCCCCCCCTGCTCTGCCCCTCCGTTTATTGCCCCCCCCCCGTTTCAAAAGAGTTACCCCCCTGCCCCCCCCCCCCCCCCTGTTTTGGAATTGCCCCCCCCCCCCGTTTTAAACACCGGGGGGGGGGTGCAGTGCACATGTCTGATATATATATATTATAATATATAGTTATCATCAAATAAAATCATAATTTTCAATAATATTTGAGCAAATACTTGAGTGGATATCAAAAAAAAGATGTTTTTAAACAATTCATCATGTAATTAAAAAATTGGCACGAATAAAAAAATTAAAGTTTTTCAAATGTTTTTTAATGCACACTTCTTTAAACAGGTTAATATTTGCCAAAAAACTAAAATTAGAAATTTTAATCATATTTGCGCTGAACAGACAGGTTAAAATTCGGTATTTTTGTGTTTTTTTTGTTCTTGCTTTACTTAACTTACAGTTTCTTACACCGTTTCTTATATTTCTCGCATTAACGATGTATTTTGCTTTTTAATTTTAATAGTTTTATTTTTAACTTTTGAATACAGCAAAATCTGTTAAATAGGTAAAGATATTGATGTATCTATCTTATTTTGTGTTATACCCTTAATAATTTTGGTTAAACTTTTTAGGAATTTTGCTGCGAGAAGTTATTATGAATGAATAATTAAATTTATCATTATATATTCAACTTTGATTTAAAGAAGGGATTCATTAAACTGGAATTCTAATTTACGTTAATCTAACTTCATCAATTGAAAAATTAAACTTATTAAAAGGTTAAAGCAACTAATCTCTAATTATGGCACAACCAACAATGAGGAAATTAAGTTTGGGATCACCGAAAGATATTAAAGAAGTACATTTTTTCGAAGATGCTCCTATTCCAGACTTGCCTGCCAAAGGAGCCCGAGTCAAGGTAGATTACTCAATAGTTTTTTATTTATATAGGGTAAGTTTTTTCTAGTTTTTCCAATCAACCCAAGATTTGGTCTAAAAATCAAAGGACAGCTATTTTTGTTAGCCCAGTGCAAAATTCTAAAATTTCTGTCACACTTAAAGATCAGGGGAGGTTTAAAGTCTTTTTTTATAGTGGCCGAAATTAAGGCGCGAGCCAATAACTTCGGCCACCTAGAAAAAACTTGCTATAACTATTGCCAAAACGAACAATAAAAATTTTTAAAAGTTGCAAATTAATCCTTCCTTGGGTATTGTTCTTAGTACATATAACTTAATTTTTTTCCGTTTGCAAACTTTAATAGTTATTAGCAAGACTTTGAATAATTATGTCAAAACCTTAAAAAACAAGTTTTAATAACATGTATTTTTCGTTGAATTTTTTTAAGTTAAAAAAACGTCAAAAAAAGTCAAACGAGCAAAAAAATTGTTTAAAAATACGGTAGTACGATGATATTTGAAAATGATAAAAAAACGGCAGGTTCTTTTACCTAAATTTTAAGGTGGCCGAAATTAACGGAATCTTAAAATGTGCAGTTAGTTAAGCGCATTGCAAAGTTATTTTGAAGAAAATACATGAAAATTAACAATTTTGAGCCTTAAATAGAAGTTATTTTAAGGTTATTTATTATATAAATAGCGCTTCGTTCTAAATTTGATGCAGTTTAAACACAAAGCAAAAATTAAAAAAATTACTAAAAAAATCACTTTTTCTATGAAAATGTTGATAATGCAGAATAACTATAACACAAATATAAAACTTTTGCAAAAACACTTTATTCAACATTCTTCCAGGTACTTTTGTGCTAGTTTTTTTGTGCTTTAAAAATAAGCCAATTTTCTAACACCCTGAATTGGTGGCCGAATATAAGGCCTGGCCGAAATTAAGTCAGATACCCTATTTAACTTTGCAGACGCAGCACTTCATTTTGATTTTGAATTTCCTAAGTTTGGAGGGTATCCCCCTAAAACAGGTAGGTAGCGTGGGTAATGTACTCAGGTTTTTTTTTTAAATCTGCAGATCCGGATGCAGACTTTTGTTTACAAATGTATGACGACCAAAAGTAGAAGCGAAAATAAACAGGCGCTGTAAAATTTACACAGCTAAATTTATTAAAAAATTGGGCGGGCTTTTTTATTAAAAAAAATTTGGGTTGGGTACAGTACAAAAGCCCATAGGAATAGGTGAGAAGGGGGGGGGGGCAGGGTGGAGTACACACCTAGCCTCGAAATTTTTGGACCCCCGCCCTATCATTGGTTCGAAGGGGGTGGGGTCCACCGCCACCCCCCCCCCCCCCTACGCCTCGAAATTTTGAGACCCCCCAGACGAAAATCTAGGGGGTCCCTCCTTACCCCCAAATTTCCGAATTTTTTACCCCTGACCCCCCACTAGAATTTGAAATCTGATCTCCCCCTCCTCCCTCGGGAAATTTTTAGGCATTTTTTATACTAAATTTTCTTCCAAAAACGTGAATTTTTATCACATATTCATGCTTTTACACCCTTTTTATATATATATACATGAATATGGCTTTTTATTCAATAAAATGTAGTATTATCCTATACAAAGAACAATTATTAAAGTTATAGAATAGAATAGAATTTATTTTCCAGCAAGATACAATAGAAAAAATAAAATTAAATCATTGTGTTACCAAAAAAAGACAAACAATAAATAGAATAGTGTTAATGCAACCCAGTTGAGTTACAAAAACAAAAAAGAAAATACATAACATTTAAACATTATTACACATAATATCACAAAAGAAGTCCTGGCTCGCTAGAAAAAAAATGACTAAAGGCTTTAAATTTAAAGCTCTTTTCTTAGTCATTTGGCGAAAATCTAGGGCCCCCCCCTTCCCCCAAATTTCCGAATTTTTTACCCCTGACCCCCCTCGGGAAAATTTTAGGTACTTTTTTTATACTAAATTTTCTTCCTATAACGTGAATTTTTAACACATATTCATGTTTTTATACCCTTTTTACAGCAGAATACCGCTTTTTATTCAATAAAATGTAGTATTTATCCTATAAAAAGAACAATTATTAAAGTTATTATGGTTTAAAACTGTTTTGCTTTGGACACCGGACCCCACCTGACCTCCCTCTAGATTTCAAAATTTTGCACCCTGGGTCGACCCCCCTAAAAAGCTAGGGAAGGGGGGGTGGTCCGGAGCCTCCTGGCCCCCCTCCTAGAATTCAAAATTTGATTTACCCTGGGTAACCACCCCCTCCCCCTAGCTTCCCGGACCGTTCTCACCTATGCCCATCCATAGGTATGCAGAGGGGGGGGGGGGTTAGGGGGTTTATATCCCCAAAAAACCCCGATTACTTACTGCCGACACCCTCCCTAAAACTCGGGGCTACCCCGGACAGCCCACTAAAATTTGGAGGGTCCTAGTACGCTAAAAATGAGGTATTTGAGGTATTCACGAAAAAAAATTTTGGGGTGTAACCCCCAAATTTTGGGGAGTCGGGTATATGTCCGCTCGGGAGGGTCCACACCTCCCCGGGTGGAAGGCCAAATTCAAAAGGTACAGGGGGTCCGGAGCAGACTCTCCTGGCTTTTTTAAGAGTGGTCGAGCCGGGCTGCGAGATTTTAAATTTAGTGATAGGGGCATAGGTGGGCAGGGGGGGGTTGGGGGGGGGTTATACCCCCCAAAATTTCGGATTTTGCTGACACCCCCCCTTAAATTTGGGGTAGTCGGGGACACCCCCCCCCCAAATTCGCCTCCCAAAGAAAAATTTTTAAGTGTTATAAAAGGACTAAAAAATTTTTCCGCGCTTCGCGCGGAGTGTTTATTACCTTATTTCCCCGTTCATTACCTTTTATTACCTTTAAATTCCCCCGCTACGCGGGCAGTTTAAATTTCCCCGCTACGTGGGCAGTTTAAATTGGCAATTTATCTTAGTTTTTCAATTGCAAATCGATTATCCCATTCAGTAGTTAAGGCATACATGTTTAATAAAACTACTATAAACACTATTATCCTTTTTTTAACGTTTTAAACACATGTTATAAATGTATAGTATAGCTATAAAAAACCTTAAATTTTGTAATTAGTATCATTTGGAATTAAAATTTCTAGTGTATTTTAGCGCCTCAAATTATAAATTTTCTCCTCCGGGGAATTGTTCCCCCCGAACCCCCCTGACTGAATTTTTAAGATCACAGAAAATTATGTAGAAATTAGGTAAAAAAACAAAAGTAAAATGTATGTTCACGGGATCACCAGGAGACGATTTTTAAGCCGTTTTTAGTATATATTTTAAAAAATTTTCGCCTCCGGCGGCTGGGGGAACACCCCCCCGACCCCCCGGCCGACGCTTCGCGTCGGCTGGCGCCGCTACGCGGCGCAGGCGGCGGCGCTTCGCGCCGCTTTGACAACACTTTTTCTCCCCCCAAAGAACCGACGCCCCTGAAATGAAATCCTGACTGCGCCACTGCACATTATTATTAAAAGAATTAAAAAACTAAATTTATAAGTTGCAATAAGGTCTTATTTTAATCTTACACAGTTTTAAAGCATTTATAAGCTTGTTTTACGTTTTTTTACGCGTTTTAAGCTCATTTTAAGGTAGCGCGGAAATATTGGGTACACCCCCCCTCAAAATTTGGTCTTGCTGGACACCCCCCCTAAAATTTGACCCCCCCCCCGTACCCCCCCCAAAATCCGAGAGGCTGCCCACCTATGGATAGGGGTCCAGGCTTTTATTGCTTAAAACATTCATTTTGACCTCAAAACTTAAGTTTGGGGGCAGTTAGAAGTTAAAGATATTATTTTTCTTCATTTTTCCAAAATTGGGGGGTTAACTTTTTCTCCCCCCACTTCTGAGTGGGGGGGTTAAACCCCCTTCTCAGAATTTGGGGGGGGGGGTTAACCCCCCCCCCCCCCAACCCCCGTGCCCATGTATGCTCTCCACCTATGGTTGAGGTATACCCTTAAACATTTTTTGGGGAACCCTCTCCCCAAATTCCTGCCCCTCTCCCCAAAATCCGGAAGGCTACCCACCTATGGTACAGCCCCGCTACGCTGTATGGGTGGAGCCTACCCAACTGCCCGCTCCTCACTTGCGCTAATCACCTATGCGTTCGTTATGCCGCCCATTTGTTTATCAGTTTTTTTTTTGTGCACCATAATTTTTGCAGGTATGTTATGCTGGTGTCTGTCTGACTGATAAAGAAGTAAAAAATACAAAACAGGCAAGAATCTCCACTGGAATCAAAGACACGTCGCTTTTTCCCGGTAATGTTTTAATTATTTTAAATTTTTAAATTTGTGTAATTGCTTTTTTTGTGAGACGAGAACACAATTGCAAGTAAATTTATTTAATTTAATATCTCCTACATAATGTTTCCACTACTTTGTCTTTGTATACTCTAAACTAAATGTAGAAGGCCGAAATTACGCCTATCTGAAATTCAGTCAATCACTAAATTTAAAAAAAATCACGACGCTTAAGAAAAAAAGTCATTTTCAATCGTTTTTAGGTAATATCTGAATAAAAAACACAGTTATGTACCTTGATAAACAGGGGGAGTATGGTGGGGGCGGGGGTCCACTCCGACCCCCCTTAGCCTCGAAATTTTGCCCCCCTCCCTCCCCCTAGAAAAAATCTAGGGGCCCCTCCCCCAAATTTTCGAATTTTTTACCGCTGACCTGACCCCCCTCTAGAATTTAAAATTTGACACCCCCCTCCACTCTCGAGAAAATTTTAAGTATACCATACCCTACTTTTTTATACTAAATTCTGATAATGAGTTGTTCCGGATTTTTGGAAAATGTCAATTCCGGTTTTGGTTCCGGTTCCGGGGGTTCCGTAGTTCCGCCCATCACTGCTAGAAATTCTCTTTCGAAAACGTAAATTTTTTACACAAATTCATGTTTTACACCCTTTTTATACTAGAATATCATTATTCAATAAATAGTATTATCTTATTAACAAACAATTATTAAACCTTTAATGGTTTAAAAGTATTTTGGATTGGACAACATTGGACCCCACCTGACCGCTGACCCTCCCTTTAGGTTTCAAAATTTTTCACTCCGGGTTGAAGTTGAACCCCCCTAAAAAGCCAGGGGGTTGACCCCATAGGTGAGAAAGGGGGGCAGGGTGGGGTCCACCCCCCCTAGCCTCGAAATTTTGGGGCTCCCCCCTAGACGAAAATCTAGGGCCCCCCTCCCCCCAAATTTCCGAATTTTTTACCCCTGACTCCCCTCTAGATTTGAAATCTGACCCTCCCCCCTCCCCTCTTGGGAAAATTTTAGGTATCTTTTTTATACTAAATTTTCTTCCAAAAACGTGAATTTTCATCACATATTCATGCTTTTACACCCTTTTTATACATGAATATGGCTTTTTATTCAATAAAATGTAGTATTATCCTATAAAAAGAACAATTATTAAAGTTATTATGGTTTAAAACTGTTTTGCTTTGGACACCGGACCCCACCTGACCCTCCTCTAGATTTCAAAATTTCGCACCCCGGGTCGACCCCCCTAAAAAGCTAGGGGGGGGGGTCCGGACCCCCCTGGGACCCCCCTCCTAGAATTCAAAATTCGATTTACCCCGGGTAACCACCCCCCCCTAGCTTCCTCGACCGTGCTCACCTATGGTTGACTTCCCCCTCAGGACCCTCCTAGATTTTGAAATGTCTACCCGAGGTAAAGACCTCCCCCTAGCTCCTAGAATTTACCAGATTAGCTTTCTCTTTCCTTGTCATCAAGAGTTAGTTTGTTTCCGTTGATATCACTAAATCCCCATATAAAAAGTGCGCATTTCCGGGCATTAAGAGTATCTAATTAAAAAATTAGACGTAATTTAATGTGAAATGTAGCTTTTTGAATATCAGTAAACTCAGTAAAGTGCTATTTTCTTTCAGGCTATGAAGTTTCAGGAATAGTGGAGAGTTTTGGTGAAGAAGCAGATCCACAGACCTACGACCTTCATGTTGGTGATAAAGTAATCGTTTGGCCTACTGATGAAATGTCACAACACGGGTAATTAATTAATTTTTTTATTTATTTTTTAAAATTAATATAAAAACGCCGTTAGTAATAATATAATTTTAAAAAATATTAAGGCTCAAGACAGGACAATGCTAGTAAAATTTAGATGAAACTTAGATAAGGCCGTATCCACGGCATACACGGGCACGGGGGGGTTAACCCCCCAAATTGTGAGAAGGGGGGTTTAACCCCCCTTCCACTCAGAAGTGGGGGGGAAAAAAGGTTAATCCCCTATTTTAAAAAAATTAAGAAAAAAAACGTCTTTGAAATGACTTCTAACTGCCTCCAAACTTAAGTTTTGAGGTCAAAATGAATGTTTTAATCAATAAAAAGCTCAAAAATGCAATAAGAAGGGCTTTTTACCTAAAATTAGCGTTTTTTGCATATTTTTCCTTCAAAATCGAAAAACGATATGGGTAAAATGCACTCCAGAAAAAAAAACGATATGGGTATTTTGCGTTTCTTGGATTTTAACCCCCCCCCCCTAATTTTGGGTTTAACCCCCCAACTCCGGACCAACTTGCCCATGTATGATCCAGGGGGGCAGTGGCGTGCCCAGGGGGAGGGGGCGGCCGCAGATATAAATCCCCCTTTAGTTTTTACAAAAAAAAATTGAGAAAATATTTTTTCATTAGTTTTTCTGCGACATATTTAATGCATAAAAACACAAAAAAATCAAAAATTTCTGCTTCGCAGACATTGTTTTTCGTCATTTCATAGGTACTAATTTCTGGATTTTACTCAATCGGTGAATAAATGATAATATCTGTAGCGAAAAACCCTCTTCCGGTTTTGCCGGTTTTTTGGTTATGCAGACTTTGTTGTTTATTTGAGTTTGGTTTGTCATGTCAACAAGTTACAACTTGAAATTTAAAAATAAACTTTTGAAAAGGTTATAAACATTTGGTTTCAATACTGGAAGAGTGGTAATTTAAAAAATGTAAGAGATTGGGTTAGCAAGGTGTTACAATTCAAACAGCACAAACTCTATCATCGTTAATACAGCAAAATGAGCCACGGTCATTATAAAATACACTTGATTGACTGTGACTAGGGCCCGACATGATCGGTGATTTTGGATCTGGCCGAACCGGATCCGGATCTGTACAAAATATTTTAAACTCAATACTATTGTCTAATAATAAAATAAATCATAAAAAGGTATGGTATTGGCTTAAAACACACTAAATTACCTCAAAAAAAACAAAGTAAAATAATACTGTATAAGCTTTGACTTTCTAAATTCAATATCTCAATAATATATAAAAAATAATATATATTGAGATATTGAACAAAAAAACTTAAAAACAAAATTAGTGTTATATACTTAATAAATATGTTAGGCATACAGACCTGTGCACGGTCTGAAAATGCCCCCCTTCGTTTTATTGGAGGATCTTCCCCTCCCGTTTTATTGCCACCCCGCACCCCCCGCCCAAAAATGAAAAGTACCTAAAAATTATGGTGTTATTTTTGACCTATTTTGACGCCATTATCGCAAAAATTTTGCCACTTTTAGCCTATTTCAATGCATTTTAAGCCATTTTAGACCTATTTTTACCGTAATTTCGCGCTTTTTTGTCTTTTTTTCCCTTTTTCCTTCTTTATTTTTTTTTCTCCTTTTTTTCTTTTTGTTTTCTTTCTCCCCTGCTTGCCCCCTCCTCCGTTTCAAGAAAGTTGCCTCCCCGTGCCCCCTTCATTTTAAAATTGCCCCCTCCCAATAAAACCCGGGGGGCAGTGCGCTGGTCTGGGTACATAAAACATTAAAAAACAACACTCTTATTGTTTTTATAATAAAAAAATATACTGTAAAACCAGCTGGTTCCTCTTGGGAGAGTGACGGACGACCATCATGACAAGACAATGCTTAAAATTTGGATTTAATATTTTATAGCGCTTTAAAACCGAAATATTACTGGTGATTGTGATAATAATTAAAAAGTAAATATAAAGATTTTTATAAACGTTACCAAACAGACTGTCACCATCCTATAAAGTATTACAGACCTGTGCACTGCCCCCCCCCCCCGGTGTTATAATGGTGGGGGGCAATTCCAAAAAGGGGGGGCAAGCAGGGGGGAAAGAAAAAAAAGGAGAAAAAAACAAAGGAAAAGGGACAAAAAAAGCGAAAATAAGGTAAAAATAGGTCTAAAATAGCTTAAATTGCATTGAAATAGGCTAAAAACTGCAAAAAATTTTGCAATGATAGCGTCATAATAGGTAAAAAATGGCGTCATAATTTTTGGGTACTTTTTCATTTTTCCGCGGGGGGGGGGGCAATAAAACGGAGGGGGGCAAATCCTCCAATAAACCGGGGGGCATTTTCAAACCGTGCACAGGTCTGGTATTGCGTATCATTTTGCCGTTGTAACGAGAATATTTCTTCAGGTATTACTCAGACGTAGTGTCGGTGCCGACCCTCCAGTTCCTAATAAAGATTCCGGAGAGTTTGTCCATGCACGTGGCGTCCATCCTTCCCGCCGGCGCTACCTGGGCCCTCTCCGCTGTCGTCCAAGCCAGACCTATTGTGGACGCTTTCGCTCAATCTAAAGTAATAATTAATTTTCCCTAATTTAATTAAGCTTAACGGCCGGAAGCTGAACAGTTAAAACTAGTTTTTAATGTACTTAAATAATTCGGGCTTATAAGTTTAAATTTTTTTAATATTTTCTCGTAACATTTTTTAAATTCTTTTAATGCTACAGTTTGCAAAAAAATTTAAGATACAAGATATTTTCTCAGGAACGGCATTAAATAACGGTGGTGCATCCCAGGGAATACATCCACCGCGAAAACAGCCGACACTTAGATTTTTTCTTGAGGTGGAAGGACCGCTATTTCGTTATTTTCTGGGTTTTTTGAACAGTTTTTATTGTAGGAAAACCATTCGAATTCAATTTAAAATTATTTGCACAAACTGTCCATGTGATTCTCCTTCTATTTTTAAAATACCCAACTGCCGATTAAGAAAGTTCAGATTAAATAAATACCTGAATTTTGGTGAGCTGCGGCAAAAACGCATCCAAAGGTTTTTACAAAATAAAAAAAATATTTAATTATCATCGCCACCACCTCCCTTTTTACCTAACTTCTGGTATACCAAGTGTGGGGATATAAGTGGCCAGTCTCCCGGATTTTTAAATGTTTGATTTTTTCCACCTGATCGATCCTCTTGTAGAAATTTAAATTTAACCCCATTCTCAAATCTCGAGACAATTTTTGGTACCGGTGGTGCTATTAAATAATAATATTCTAGATTTTTCACAAAAAACGTGAATTTTAAATTCTTAATCGTTTAACTACAATGAATCGTTTAACATGTTTTGTTTGAAACATCAGAGCTCCTTTATAAAATTGGTTTAATAAAAAAAATGAAAAATAAACAATACTGAAATAAAAAATACTTTTCAACAGAAAGTTTTATCGTTTTAGGCCAAAAACGCTAAAAGGAGTAATTTAACGTGATATGATGTTCGGGTTTAGGGCTATTGCAACTTGCTGATAGTGGGGGCGGGCGGTTTGGGTCTGTGGCTGTTGAAATTGTCCAAGCACTTTCTGTCCAGTCACCAGGACCGGAAGATCAAGATACTGGTGGCGGATGCGAGGGAGGAGCGCCTCTGTCTGGCCGAGAGAAACGGAGCCGACAATGTCGTTCACTGGGATGAATCAGGTAATGTTTCTTTGTAATTCCAAGTGGTTTTACCACTTGAATCCTGTGCAGCATAAAGGGAACCCCAGCCTCATCCTCGCTGATCGTTAAGATTTAGGGTCCATGGACCCCGAGAGAACTTGGAGCCAAAATAAGGAACTTGGAGCCGTATGTGGGGAACTTGGAGCCGAAAATAAAAATCGCTAAAACGTTTACCTAAGTCTAAGCGAAGCCTAAAGACTGGTTCATACTTTTGACAAAACGTCCTTTGGACTGGACAAAGTCCAAAGAACAAATGTCCTTTGGACTGTTCAAAGGACAAATACAGCGTAAAAACGTCCTTGGGACTTTGTCTAAAGGACAAAGTTCAAAGACAATGTGTTCATACTTTTTGTCCTTTGGACTTTTCCGTTTGGATTTTGTCCTTTGGACTTTGTCCAAAGGACAAATTCTAAGTAGCGTTCATATTTCATCCAAAGGAAAAGTCCAAAGGACATTTAGGCTTGTCCAAAGGACGTTTTGGCTTTTCTAAAATTGTCCTTTGGACTTTGTCCAATGGACGTTTTGTCATAAGTATGAACCAGCCTTAAATCTAACCCCAAGCCCAAACCAATTTTTTCTTAAAGGCTCCAAAGTTCCATTGTTCGTGGCTCCAAGTTCCCAAAAATTTCCGATGGCTCCAAGTTACCTGCTTATAAGGCTCTAAAGACCCCGTACCATCGTTGACCTATGCCGTCTTTGTGTGTCGGAAAAATACCACCTTAAAATGTAAAAAAATAAGTCAAATTCCTTGTCTCGTAGTACCGGCTACTCCGTTATTAATAAAAAAACTAAATTAATTAAATCTAAAAAAATTTTTGGCGACATCTTGCTAACGGTACAGTTAATTTTATACTAAGTTTTATAACTATAAAATTTAATGTTAGCTATAAATTGATATAATAGCCATCTGAATCAACCGTAGCGAAATATGTTCACCTAAAATTTATTCCAGCCTCAATCATTTTTAACAAACTTTATAATTTCTAGGTTAACAAATATTTAACCGCCAATTAACCATGACAATTTTAGTTTAAATCTGATGGAAATTCTTTTTTAACTTTCTTTAATTTTACAATGTTGAGGATGAGGACAGTATCGATTCTAGAAAATTTATCACCTGCAGTTGATAGCCGCACATTTAATCGTTAGTAGTTGATTGCCGCAGTGTGTTGAGTGTCCCATTAAGTGACTTAATAAAATTCCGCACAAATAAAACCCAATAGACTATCAAAATCTTTTACAGCGAGCGACAGTTTTAGTTGCAAAACTAGCAATCGCAACGACAAAATGTTTTAGCAACGCAATTTTTTATTAAACCATAAAATAAAACTGTTTAGTACTTTTTCCACGCCAGAACAAAAACTGACAATCAAGCAAACCTTTTTCATAAAAATTTTCATTTAATGATAAGCATAGGTGAGCACGGTCGGGGAAGCTAGAGGGGGGGGTGGTTACCCGGGATAAATCGAATTTTGAATTCTAGGAGGGAAGTCCCAGGGAGGGGGGTCCGGACCCCCCCCCCCTAGCTTTTTAGGAGGGTTCAACCCGGGGTGCGAAATTTTGAAATCTAGAGGGGAGTCAGGTGGGGTCCGGTGTCCAAAGCAAAACAGTTTTAAACCATAATAACTTTGATAATTGTTCTTTGTATAGAATAATACTACATTTTATTGAATAAAAAGCCACGTTCATGTATAAAAAGGGTGTAAAAGCGTGAATATGTGATGAAAATTCACGTTTTTAGAAGAAAATTTAGTATAAAAAAGATACCTAAAATTTTCCTGAGGGGGGTCAGCGGTAAAAAATTCGGAAATTTGGGGGAAGGGGGGGACCCTAGATTTTCGTCTGCCCCCTAGATTTTCGTCTAGGGGGGGTCCCAAAATTTCGAGGCTAGGGGGGTGGACCCCACCCTGCCCTCCCCCTTTCTCACCTATGATGATAAGTGTGTTCTTAAAAACGAAACTTTATATTTTCCTAAACCAAAGCTCCAAAATCAAGCAAAACTTTATCATATTGGTTTTTATTTAATGGTGTCTTGAGGAGTTTTGGAGTAAACTTCTGAAAAATTTATATGGAGCCCTGCAGCGATCTTAATCATGGGATCATCTACGCGGTGATCACGTGCTAGCGATCAATAATGTGAGGCGATTAACTAATGACGATATTATTTTTAGACTCTTCTTCCTTTTCAGATTTTGGGTTTGTAGCAAAAGAAATTAACCACCAATTCATTCCCGTACCTATTTGATTTTGTAGTTAAAAAGCAAGTTCAAATTACTTTATTATTGACACCAGCTGCAGTTTGATGGTTTTTTTTGTCTTTCTAGAATTTGAAGAACATCTGATAACGAGAACAAAAGACGCGGCGCGTACTGGAGTTCAGATCGTTTTTGATTTTGTCACCACACCCCGGACAGTCCAAAGATCCCTCAGGTGTCTCGCAGAGGTAAGTTAATTTGGCGCGAAACCATAATAAATAATGTAAAAGGTTTAATAAATAATAATAGGTATATTTATTATTATACAGCTAAATGTATTGCAAAACAGTGTTTAGTATGGTTTACAGTTGTTGTTTTTTTTTGCGTACTGCACGTTATGCGACCCAAAATGTTTTCGTTGTCTTGTCGGTTTCAAGTAACCTATTTATGGCTTTTGGGTTATAAAACATGTTTTTCCGAGTAATATAGAAACTTTTCTCTCAATATTCTGCGAACGCACATAAAATTGCGGATCATTAATTTTAAGATCAAAACTTTTTTGATACTACGGCAGACCTGTGCACTGTCTGGAAATGCCCTTCCCGCTTTATTGGAGGATTCCCCCCCCCCCGTTTTATTGCCCGCCCCGCCCAAAAATTAAAAAGTACCCAAAAGTTATGGCGCCATTTTTGAGCTATTATGACGCCATCATCGCGAAATTTTTGCAATTTTTAGCCTATTGCATTTTAAGCCATTTTAGACCTTTTTAATTTAATTTCGTTTTTTGTCCCTTTTGCTTCTTTTTTTTAGGATTAACAAAAAAAACACTTTAGGATTCACAAAAAAGTACGTTGTAAGTATTTTTTTACGATTTTTCATGGCATAAAAATTTTTGGTGAATATTTTTAATCAAGCTTGACCATACATGGGCAAGTTGGTCCGGAGTGGGGGGGTTAAACCCCAAATTAGGGGGGGGGGGGGTTAAAATCCGAGAAACGCAAAATACCCATATCGTTTTTTTTTTCTGGAGTGCATTTTACCCATATCGTTTTTCGATTTTGAAAGAAAAATAGGTTAAAAACACTAATTTTAGGTCAAAAAGCCCTTTTTATTGCATTTTTGAGCTTTGTATTGCTTAAAACATTAATTTTGACCTCAAAACTTAAGTTTGGAAAAAGTTAGAAGTCATTTGAAAGACTTGTTTTCTTCATTTTTCCGAAATTGGGGGGTTAACATTTTCTCCCTCCCTCCCACTTCTGAGTGGGAGGGGGTTAAACCCATCTTCTCAGAATTTGGGGGGTGGTTAACCCCCCCCCCCCCAACCCCCCCCCCCCGTGCCCATGTATGAGCTTGACCACCCTGGATTGCAATTTGGCCATTCGGAGTTGACCCTCCTAAATTCAGACGGTCATAGTAGGGGTAAACCCTCTAACTGCTTTGCTTACCTCCGTACTGTACTGATATATGCATTATCTTATCTCCTAGTAATTTTCCTACTGTAACGTCCCGTCTGGTTGCTCTATTTCTTCTTAGGACCCTATGCGATGTTTAGTCTTGTGGAAGGACGTTGCACAGTCTTCGTCTTGTTTGTGTGCTGTATGTTTGCTAAGTCGTGTGGAAGTGCCTAGGCAAACGTCTCTTTAGCAAGCACACGTCTATTCAACCCACAATTAGGCCTTGTGGGGGCCATAGATGAACAAGGAGGGTTGGGGTGGGGTCCACTCCACCTTCCCTAGCCTCGAAATTTTGCCCCTCCCCCTAGAAAAAAATCCAGGGCAGGGGGCCTCCCCCCAAATTTTCGAATTTTTTACTCCTGACCCCTCTAGATTTTGAAATCTGACCCCCCTCCCCCTCTCCTCTTGAGAAAGTTTTAAGTACCTTTTTATACTAAATTTTTTTCCAAAAACGTGAATTTTTAATACAAATTCATGTTTTTACACCCTTTTTATACCCAAATATAGCTTTTTATTCAATAAAATGTAGTATTATTGTATAAAAAAACTATGATTAAAGATTTATTGGTTTAAAAGTATTTTGTTTCGGAAATTGGACCCCACCTGACCCCCCCCTCTAGGTTTTAAAATTTTCCACACCGGGTCGACCCCCTCCTAGAAAGCTAGGGGGGTTCGACCCCCCTAGGAACCCCCTCCTAGATTTTGAAATGTCATTTACCCGGGGTAAACAGCCCCCCTAGCTTTTTGACCGTTTTCATCTATGGTGGGGGCACTGTCTTTTCTTGGTTTCAGTCTTGTTAACTCAAAGTCTGGGGAGTGGGAACTTCTCAGGGGTTTTTACTGCCTGGCACCAAGGGCTTCCTAGTCTTGGCCTGAGATGGCGTTGGAGTCAGTTTCTTCTGACGTTCAGGAATCAAGCAAATTATAAATTATGATTCCAGAAACCGATCTCCGGCTTAAATATCCTCTTGTCCACGTCAATGATTCCTGGGGACTTAGCAAGGATTTTGCATTCCTCTTAAGTCCCCGTGATCCAGGCTAGACAAGTGGGCAACTCAAAACTTTCAAACTGATTTTGCCAGACAGACAAAAACTACTAAGTTTTTATAAATAAGGTTTAATTTTATTTGAAATTATTAAAAGTTTTAATCAATTTTTACTTAAATAAGGGTTATACTACACTACCCTTTTAATAGCATGTTTAGAAGCTCCGGCCATATAAAGCAAAAGCGGAGCTGCGGAGCTTCGCCCCTTGATTGATCGATTTCAATCATATTTAAGCATAAAATATGTTTTAATTATTCTGACTTTTTTATCGTTTTTAATAAGTTTTTTTTTAATTTAGCGCATAAAAAATTTTGACAAAAAACTCATGGTGATACTCTTTAAATTTTTATGAAATCAGTTTTAAAATAAAACAAAAAAGCTAAGAATTTCCGGGGGTTTTCATCCGGAGCTTCAGGGAGCATCACTAATACGGACGAAATGAGATTTAAAGTTTATGTAGAAAAAAATTTAACATCTGCATTTCTTCATTAGTGCATTTTCGCCTTTTAAAATCACGTGAAGAGTGAAAGATTATTCTGAATTAAAAAATGACATTCGAGAACATCCTTAATTATTAGTATTATAAATGAGTTTTTAGGGCCGCTGTTTTTTTTGTCGGAGGTCTTTGCCGGTTTGGATGTTCAGCTGCCGGTAAAATTGGTAGCCAATCACCGTCTATCAGTCATGGGAGTTAGCAGAGGCTCAATACAGCAGCTACGAGACTTAGTCATGCTTCTGGCCGGTGAACAGGTAAACAAATTTTTTGATGATGTTCTACAGAACCAG
>JASAMX010029927.1:0-28941 GCA_030248175.1 Microlaimidae sp. YZB2_3 | reverse complement strand
TTTTTACCAGAATGTCACTTGTCGAAAGTTTTTTTTACCGAAGGTATTTTTACGCAGGAATAATTACTGCGAACGATAATAGAAAAATTGTTGTCCATGTTTCTAGTCGTTTCGTGGTCAGCCATCGATTTTTTAAATTTTTTATATTTTTAGACTTTTCAGACTTTAAGCAATGTAAGTAAAAATATAGTTTTTAATTTATTTTTTTGTTTAACTAAATTTTTTAAAAACATTGACAAAAACAAAACAAAAACAAAAATTGCACATACCAAAAATAGACAATTTTTGATCTTAAATGAGCTCATAAGTTTTTACAGAAGACTTAAATCAAACAAATAACCTCTAAAATGAAATCTACGAGTCCGATTAGGGGTATAAAAATGTTTTACATGAGTATTTTACTTTTCTATCGGTTAAATCAATAATTAGTAAACGTATGAAACTTATACCTTTATACAAACCTGTGCCCGGTTCAGAATGACCCCCACCGTTTTATTATTGTTATTGTTCCCCCCCCCCCATTCGCTTGGAAAATGTTAAAAAATGTGCCATTTTTGACCTTTGCGAAATTTTTTAAGTTTTTATTTTTAATCTATTTTAACAAAGCGTAAACCATTTTAGATCCATTTTTACTTAAATTTTGCTTTCCCCCTCCTTTTTTCTCTTTTTCTTCTTTTTTACCACTTATTTGCAAAGTGGTCCGAACAACCCAACTTGCCCTCCTGAGTTCCCCCTCCCGGTTTGGAAATTAGATCCCTTTCTCGTTAAACCTCGCGAGAAAGGAGAGGAAGCCATGAAAAGATGAGCGGCAGAGAACGAACCTGTACACCGCCCCCTCTCTGGTTTTTATTGGGGGGCAATTCCAAAACAGAGGGGGCACGGGGGGCAACTTTTTTGAAACGGGGGGCAAGCAGGGGAGAAAAAAAAAGAAGGGAAAAAGGGACAAAGAAAGCGAAAATAAGATAAAAATAGGTTTAAAATGGCTTAAAATACATTAAAATTAGCAAAAAAACTGCAAAAAATTCACGATGATGGCGTCATCATAGGTCAAAAATAGCGTCATAATTTTAGGGTACTTTTTCGAGTTTTGGCGGGGGGGGGGGGCAAATCCTCCAATAAAGCGGGAGGGGCATTTCCAGACCGTGCACAGGTCTGTATAGGTGTAAACGTTTTTTGGAGATTGGGTTCGTTGTGGGATTTAAACCGTTCGTAAAACGTTATAAATCCATATAAACATAAAAATTACCCTTTTTATAATTACCAAATTGTACTGTTGGGATAAAAATTTTGTCAAGAACGAATATAAACTAAATAAAAAAATTATGGTTTGGTACAATCTAAATGATTAATCATAAAAGTTTGGTAAATACTAAAAATTTTAAAAAAAAACAATTAAAAATTTGTTAGTGACAGGGTCCGTCAAAAAAGTTTAGCTTTCAAAAGTAATTATAATATAGCTTCGGATAAAGTGTATTTTTCAGCCTAAAAGCGAATTGCATGCATTTTTAAAATAATATTTTTTATCAAATGCCAATATTTTTACAACTGAAATTTGGTTTTTTAAAAGTTTCAATCAGGACTGGCTGCCATATACAAAATCAATACCTAAAGTATTAAAAATTTAAAAGCGTGCACATAAGACTATTTTAAAACCCTGAAACACATTTTTAAGTTAATTAAGCTTGGTAAAAAATTTGTTGACATCACCACAACACCATAACGTTTTCTGTAAAAAAAAGCAGTTATTTTTGGGGGGTTTAAAAAGGCTTATAGCTTTTTACAAAAAGTTTAAATCTCAAAACTAACTTCATTGTAAATCCCCTAAAATTTGTGGATAACCCGTACACCCCTTCTAAAATTTGGGGGGTCCCACCTGGTGCAAAAAACGCTAAAAATGGGGTATTCGAATTTTCGGGACACCCCCCCAAATTTCTGGGGTCGTGTATAACCATAGATAGGGAGGGGATTTTTTTTTTAGGGAAGGCTGTCCCAAAATTTTTTTGAGGTACCCTATATACCCCAAATCATAGGTGGGCAGCCTCCCGGATTTTGGGGGTATACCCGACCGACCCCCAAAATTTGGGGAATTGTTTCAATTTTTTTTGGGGTATACCTTAATCTAAATACCCTATTTTTAGCGTTTTTATTACTAGGACCCCGTAAATTTAAAGGAGCAGGAGTGTCCAGATAACCCCCAAATTTTGGAGAGGCTGCCGGCAGTTTCGAGATTTTTAGGTGGGTGTATAACCCACCAATTTCTTCCACCCCTTTCCTACCTATCCAGGAATAAACAGACATCGGGTAAACAGACGCTGTCCCTAAAATTACAACAAGTTTAGTTAAAATAAAGATTATTCGTGATATTTGTTTGAAAATTTAAAATATAAATATATTAATTATGATTTTATTTTGTTTTAGAACTTCCCGCCGAAGAAGGTACGTAAGTTAAAAATAGTTTTATTTTATACTATGCATGATTATTTTATTTTTTGTATAAGTTTTAAAAAGTATGGATGGGTACTTGATTTCAAAATTGAAAATATCTTTTAGCCGATTTTATATTCTTCACGAATACGCCAAAACTTTGTAAATACGACTTGTAATATATATAAAATTAGATCTTGTATTTTTTTAAACGAAACCATTTTTTTATTTTAGCTTTTTACGCTAGCATTAGCATATAAGTGGGCATATAAGGGTTTATTATACTATACGCTCCAAAAGAGAGTGGAGCTTCCTCCAAAAATGTAAGCTCTTTATATCCTACCTGGACATGATAACTTACTTACATTACAAGGGCGTAGCCAGGAGGTTTGTAGCGGTGGCAACTCCATATACCTTTTTATAACGTTTAAGTAATGTTTCTGATAAAAATCACTGACAATTTTTGAACATTTTTTTGTGCTGTCCCACGATTTTTAATTTTATACCTTTTTAAATCTAACATTTTTTAAGTTTAAATTAAAAAACACTGCAAATAGAAGCAAAAATAATTTCGCACGAATCGCTAAATTAATGAATTTATTTTACCCTATTTTATTGTTTTTAGCGATATTTTGAAAATTTGTACTACAATTCCCTCTTTAAAAAAATTGTGTAGAGTGCAACCATACATGGGCGGGTAAGTTTGTCCCGGGGGTAAGGGGGGGGGTCAAACCCCAAATTAGGGGGGGGGGGTTAAAATCCGAGAAACGCAAAATACCCATATCGTTTTTTTTTCTAGAGTGCATTTTACCCATATGGGTAAAATGCACTCAGAAAAACGACATGTATGGTTTTCAATTTGAAGGAAAAATAGGTGAAAAAAACGCTAATTTTAGGTCAAAAAGCCCTTTTTATAGCATTTTTGAGCTTTTTATTGCTTAAAACGTTCATTTTAACCTCTAAAAACTTATGTTTCGAGGCAGTTAGAAGTCATTTTAAAGACTTTTTTTTCTTCATTTTTCCAAAATTAAGGGGGAAATTAACCTTTTTCTCCCCCCCACTTTATAATGAGGGGTTAAACCCCCCTTTCTCAGAATTCAGAGGGGGGGGTTAACAACCCTTTCCCCAACCCCCCCCCCCGTGCCCATGTATGAGTGCAACCGTAGATGTTCAGACCTGTGCACTGCCCGGGGGCAATTTCAAAACGGGGGGGGGGCACGGGGGCAACTTTTTTCAAACGGGGGGCAAATAAAACGAGGGGGCAAGCAGGGGGGAAAGAAGGAAAGAAAAAAAGGAAAAAAGAGAAAAAAAGGAAGGGAAAAGGGAAAAAAGAGACAAAGAAGGCGGAAATAAGGTAAAAATCCGTCTAGAATGGCTTCAAATGACATTGAAATAGGCTAAAAACTGCAAAAAATTCGCGATGATGGCGTCATCATAGGTCAAAAATGGCGTCATATTTTTAGGGTACTTTTTCATTTTTTTGGCGGGGGGGGCAACTCCTCCCAATAAAACGGGGGGGGGGGGCCATTTACAGACCGTGCACAGGACTGGATGTTGGGGGGTGGAACAGAAACGTCCACCGTCCACCCCCCCCCACTAGAGTCATAATTTTGGACCCCTCTCTAGAAAAAATCCAAGAGGGCCCCCCTCCCCCCACCCAAAGCTCAAGGTAGGTCCGGCCTGACCCCCCTAGCGAGGCTGACCCCTTCCCCCTACCGACCAATTTAGAAGTATAATTTTTTAGTTACTATCAAAAACACGGGTTTTTTTTGGTTAAAAACAGTGTTAAAATACACTTTTTAGGCCTAAATAGGCTGTTTTAGTGTATGAAATTCAATATTAGACCCCGGGGGGTCCAGTCCCCCCAAAAAAATTATTTCCTTCCACTTGGGGATGGACCCCCCCTAGCGGACCCGACCAAAAACATCTACGAGTGCAACCGCCTTTTTTCTTGGCTACGCCCCTGCTTACATATGAAGATAAAAATAAAACTATAAAATGCAGGTGTCGTGTGTAAGTGTAAAAACTTCTACCCGTAGGTGACCGCATTCGCATGCAGTTTATTGCGTTTGAAAAGAAAATTATTTCCAGATTTCGGTGGGGCCCCACAGCATCAAACACATAAATCAACAAACTACAAACAATACAAAACACTGCTCTCGGGGTCGCCACAGGGCACACTACAGACACAAACACAAACATCATACACACAAAGGCCAAAGTCCCACTAGCAACACGCATTCAACTTCACGTAAAACAAGCAAAATTGGCAGCCATGTACACAAAAAATCTACTCAATCACCTAACACAACAACCTGCACTCAGCAGGTTCAAAAAGCAAACAATCTTCCACAACAACAACTACACAACAAACATCTTAAAAGACACACACAACAAAACGTACAAAACACTAAAAAACAACAAATCCACACAAACGCAGTCACAAATCACATTAACAACACTCCAATAAACCCAATACTTCAAACAAAAGCACCAGCAATAAACAACCAGGAAGAAAATCCTCCTCGGCAGATCAGAGAACACTCACCCGACTCAGGGCGGGGAAATCTCCTTTCCCTCTACTCCTACCTACACAAAATCAATATAACCAACACAATACACATCACCGAACTGCCTGCTATGCAAAACACACTCAACCAAACATTTTCACATGCACACACATTAACACTACTTTGGGACCAGAATACGTCTGGGCGAACCCCGCCGCAACGGCTGATCTCCTCCGAGAGTGGAAAAAGGGGGTGAGAAAGGCGAGGGACGTGTCACCACCTGGATGGAAAGGCCAATAGTCGACAAAACTCGTCATCTTTATTTCCAGATAAAAAAATACACGACTGGTTTGTCGTGTATTTTTTATCTGGAAATAAAGATGACGAGTTTTGTCAACAACCGGCCTTTCTATCAAGTTTGACACGTTCCTCGCCTTTCTCACCCCCTCTTTCCACTCTCGAAAGAGATCAGCCATTGCGGCGGGGTTCGCCCAGAGGTATTCTGGTCCCAAAATAGTGTTAATGTGTGTGCATGTGAAAAGATGTTGTGTTGGGTGAGTTTTGCATAGCGGACAGTTTGGTGATGTACTGATGTGCATTGTGTTGGATTGATTTTGTGTAGGTAGGAGTAGAGGAAAAAAGATTTCCCTGCCCCGAGTTGGGCGAGGGTTCTCCTGACGCAACGAAGAAGATTTACTTCTTGTTTGTTTATTGCCTGTGCTTTTGTTTGAAGTATTGGGTTTATTGGAGTGTTGTTAATGTGGTTTTTGACTGCGTTTGTGTGGATTTGTTGTTTATCTAGTGTTTTGTATATTTTGCTTGTGTGTGTCTTATTAAGATGGTTGTTGTGTAGTTGTTGTTGTGGAAGACTTGTTTGCTTTTTGAATGTGTGTGTCTTTTAGGATGTTTGTTGTGTTAGGTGGTTGAGTGGATTTTTTGTGTACATGGCAACCAATTTTGCTTGTTTTACGTGAATTTGAATGTGTGTTGCTAGTGGGACTTTGGCCTTTGTGTGTATGATGTTTGAGTCTGTGGCGTGCCCTGTGGCGACCCCGAGAGCAGTGTTTTGTATTGTTTGTAGTTTGTTGATTTGTGTGTTTGATGCTGTGGGGCCCCACTAAAACCTGGAAATAATTATCTTTTCAAACGCAATAAACTCCATGCGAATGCGGTCACCTACGGGTAGAAGTTTTTACACTTACACACGACACCTGCATTTTATAGTTTTATTTTTATCTCCATATGTAAGCAGGGGCCTAGCCAAGAAAGAAGGCGGTTGCACATTGCACTCATGGATGTTTTTGGTCGGTTCCGCTATGGGGGAGGGTCCACCCCCAAGAAGTGGAAGGCCATAATTTTTTTTTGGGGGGGGGTCCGGACCCCTTGGGGTCTAATATTGAATTTCATATACTAAAACAGCCTATTTAGGCCTAAAGTGTATTTTAACACTGTTTTTAACCAAAAAAACCATGTTTTTGATAGTAAATAAAAAATTATACTTCTAAATTGGTCGGTAGGGGTGAGGGGGGTCAGCCTCGCTAGAGGGGGTCAGGCCGGACCGCCCTTGAGCTTTGGGGGGGAGGGGGCCCTCCTGGATTTTTTCTAAAGGGGGGTCCAAAATTTTGGCTCTGGGGGGTGGACGGTGGACCCTTCTGTTCCACCCCCAAACATCCAGACCTGTGCACGGTCTGAAAATGCCCCCCCCCCCGTTTTATTGGAGGATTTGCCCCCCCCCCGCCAAAAAATGAAAAAGTACCCTAAAAATATGACGCCATTTTTGACCTATGATGACGCCATCATCGCGAATTTTTTGCAGTTTTTAGCCTATTTCAATGTATTTTAAGCCATTTTAGACCTATTTTTACCTTATTTCTGCTTTTTTTGTCCCTTTTTTCCCTTTTCCCTTCTTTTTTTCTCTTTTTTCTCCTTTTTTTCTCTTTTTTTTCTTTCTCCCCTGCTTGCCCCCCCCCCTTTCATCGCCCCTCCCCGGTTCAAAAAAGTTGCCCCTCCCGTTCCCCCACCCCGGTTTGAAATTGCCCCCCCCCCCGGGCAGTGCACAGGTCTGAACATCTATGGTTGCACTCATACATGGGCACGGGGGGGGGGTTGGGGAAGGGTTGTTAACCCCCCCTCCAAATTCTGAGAAGGGGGGTTTAACCCCCCCCACTCAGAAGTGGGGGGGGGAGAAAAAAGTTAATCTTCCCCCAATTTTGGAAAAATGAAGAAAAAAAGTCTTTAAAATGACTTCTAACTGCCTCGAAACATAAGTTTAGAGGTTAAAATGAACGTTTTAAGCAATAAAAAGCTCAAAAATGCTATAAAAAGGGCTTTTTGACCTAAAATTAGCGTTTTTTACCTATTTTTCCTTCAAAATCGAAAAACGATACATATCGTTTTTTTTCTGGAGTGCATTTTACCCATATGGGTAAAATGCACTCCAGAAAAAAAAACGATATGGGTATTTTGCGTTTCTCGGATTTTAACCTCCCTAATTTGGGGTTTAACCCCCCCCCACTCTGGACCAACTTGCCCATGTATGGTTTCACTCCATACAAATTTTTTAAAGAGGGAATTGTAGTACTAGTACATAATTTTCAAAATATCGCTAAAAAACAATAAAATAGGGTAAAATAAATTCATTAATTTAGCGATTGCTGCGAAATTATATTTGCTTTTATTTGCAGTGTTTTTTAAGTTAAACTCAAAAAATATTAGATTTAAAAAGGTATAAATATTAAAAATCGTGCGACAGCACAAAAGATGTTTAAAAATTGTCAGTGATTTTCATCAAAAACATTACTTAAACGTTATAAAAAGGTAGGGAGGGGGCTAGAGAAAAAAAATTTATTTTTGCGACTTATTTTTACTACTGCCAGCCCAAAGGGAGAGGGGGTTGCCACCGCTACAAACCTCCTGGTTACGCCCTTGTAATATAAGTAAGTTATCATGTCCAGGTAAGGTATAAAGAGCTTACATTTTTAGAGGAAGCTCCACTCTCTTTTGGAACGTATAGTAAAATAAACCCTTAAATGCCCACTTATATGCTAATGCTAGCGTAAAAAGCTAAAATAAAAAATGGTTTCGCTTAAAAAAAATTACAAGATCTAATTTTACGTATATTACAAGTCGTATTTACAAAGTTTTGGCGTATTCGTGAAGAATTTACAATCGGTTTATAGATATTTTCACCTCAATCTAGTTTTGAAATCAAGTACCCATCATCCATACTTTTTTAAACTTATACAAAAAATAAAATAATCATGCATACTATAAAATAAAACTATTTTTAACTTACGTACCTTCTTCGGCGGGAAGTTCTAAAACAAAATAAAATCATAATTAATATATTTATATTTTAAATTTTCAAACAAAATATTACGAATAATCTTTATTTTAACTAAACTTGTTGTAATTTTAGGGACAGCGTCTGTTTATCCGACAACGTCGGTTTAATCCTGGATAGGTAGGGAAGGGGTGGAAAGGATTGGTGGGTTATACACACTCCGAAAAATCTCGAAACTGCCGTCAGCCTCTCCAAAATTTTTGGGGTTTTTCTGGATACTCCTGCCCCTTTAATTTTACGGGGTCCTAGTAATAAAAACGCTAAAAATAGGGTATTTGGGTTGAGCTATACTAAAAAAAATTTAAAGCAACCCTTCCAAATTTTGGGGGTCGGTCGGGTATACCCCCAAAATCCGGGAAGCTGCCCCGCTATGATTTGGGGTATATAGGGTACCTCAAAAAAAATTTTGGGACAGCCCCCTCAAATTAGGAGGTCGAGTATACCCCCAAATCTGGGAGGCTGCCCACCATCGGTGGGCAGCCTTCCGGATTTGAGAGGGGGATATACCCGACCCTCGAAATTTGGGGGGAGGCGGGGGGGGTGTCCTAAAAAATTTTTTGGGGTATACCTTAAATACCCCATTTTTAGCGTTTTTAGTACTGGGAGCCCTCAAATTTTAGGGAGTGGGGTCGGGGTGGGATACACGACCTCCAAAATTTGGGGGGGGGGTGGGTTGCACCAAAAAAATTTTGCGGTATACTTCGAATACCCCATTATTAGCGTTTTGAGTACTGGGACTCCCCAAATTTTAGGGAGGTAATCGGGGTACCCCCAAATTTTAGGAGGGGTGTCGGCAGTTTCGAGATTTTTTTTGGGGGGGTATGGTATAACCCCCCTCCCTAACTATGGTTATACACGACCCCAGAAATTTGGGGGGTGTCCCGAAAATTCGAATACCCCATTTTTAGCGTTTTTTGCACCAGGTGGGACCCCCCAAATTTTAGAAGGGGTGTAAGGGTTATCCACAAATTTAAGGGGATTTACAATGAAGTTAGTTTTGAGATTTAAACTTTTTGTAAAAAGCTATAAGCCTTTTTAAACCCTTCAAAAATAACTGCTTTTTTTACAGAAAACGTTATGGTGATGTCAACAAATTTTTTTACCAAGCTTAATTAACTTAAAAATGTGTTTCAGGGTTTTCAAATACATATATGGCGGTTTTAAATTTTTAATACTTAGGTATTGATTTTGTATGGTAGCAATCGTATTAAAATTTTTAAAAAACCAAATTTCAGTTGTAAAAATATCGGCCTTTGATAAAAAATATTATTTTAAAAATGCATGCAATTCGCTTTTTGGCTGAAAAATAAACCTTATCCGAAGCTATGTTGTAATTACTTTTGAAAGCTAAATTTTTTTGACGGACCCTGTCACTAACAAATTTTTAATTGTTTTTTTTTAAACTTTTTAGTTTCCCGAACTTTTAACAATAATGGTTTTAAACTTACCCAAACCATAATTTTTTTATTTAGTTTATATTCGTTCTTGACAAAATTTTTATCCCAACAGTACAATTTGGTAATTAAAAAAAGGGTAATTTTTATGTTTACATGGATTTATTTATGTTTACATGGATTTATAACTTTTTACGAACGGTTTAAATCCCACAACGAACCCAACCCCCAAAAAACGTTTACGCGTATACAGAGCTGTGCAAGGTCTGGAAATGCCTCCCCGCTTTATTGGAGGATTAGCCCCCCCCCCCGCCAAAACTTGAAAAAGTACCCTAAAATTATGACGCCATTTTTGACCTATGATAACACCATCATCGTTGATTTTTTGCAGTTCTTTGCCTAATTCAATTTATTTTAAGCCATTTTAGACCTGATTTTACCTTATTTCCGCTTTCTTTGTCCCTTTTTTTCTCTTTTCCCTTTTTTTTCTTTCTCCCCTGCTTGCCCCCCCCGTTTCAAAAAAGTTGCCCCCCGTGCCCCGTTTTGGAATTGCCCCCCCCAATAAAACCGGGGGGGCAGTGCACAGGTCTGCGTATAATTTTCTGTGCACTCTCATTCTCATCACCTTCCTGTTCCTTCTCCCGCGAGGTTTAACGAGAAAGGGATATAATTTACAAACCGGGAGGGGGGAACTAGGGAAAGAAGGGCAAGTTGATGTCAAACCACCCATTTGCAAAATAAGTGGCTAAAAAGAAGAAAAAGAGAAAAAAAGGAGAGGGAAAGCAAAATTTAAGTAAAAATGGATCTAAAATGGTTTACGCTTTGTTAATATAGGTTAAAAATAAAAACTTAACAAATTTCGTACAGGTCAAAAATGGCACATTTTTAGCATTTTCCAAGCGAATGGGGGGAAACAATAATAAAACGGTGGGGGGTCATTCTGAACCGGGCACAGGTTTGTATAATGATATAAGTTTCATACGTTTACTAATTATTGATTTAACCGATAGAAAAGATAAATATTCATGTAAAACATTCCTATACCCCTAATCAGACTCGTAGATTTCATTTTAGAGGTTATTTATTTGATTTAAGTCTTCTGTAAAAATTTATGAGCCCATTTAAGATCAAAAATTGTCTATTTTTGGTATGTGCAATTTATGTTGTTAAGAAAAAAATTTGTTAAGCAACAAAATAAATTAAAAACTATATTTTTACTTACATTGCTTAAAGTCTGAAGAGTCTAAAAATATAAAAAATTTAAAAAAATCGATGGTCACATGAACCACCAAAACATGGACAACAATTTTTTTATTTCGTTCGCAGTAATTATTCCTGCGTAAAAATACCTTCGGTAAAAAAAACTTTCGACAAGTGACATTCTGGTAAAAAACCATCGGGTAATTTCACATTCGGACTAAATGACCATCGATCAATTTAGCTTGATTTTCAGGTTTTGCTTAGGTTCAGGAAAAATAACCCCGAAGGTCAATCAGTCAGATTGTCAAATTACCCGATGGTATTTTTACCAGAATGTTATTTGTAAGAAAGTCAAATGTCGAAGGAATTTTTACGCTGGTATTATTACATGGAGCTTTTTATTTGGCTTAAATGTTAATTTAAACTTAGTTTTGCTATTATTAGGTATTCTAAGCCTAAGCGAAACGTAAAATCAAGCTAACTTTTATTTTGACATAATTTTATTTGATTATGTATTTCTGACGAATGTTCATTTTTTTCAAAATTGAAATGTAGCCCATTTTTAACTGGTTGTCATACAAAAACGGTAGGCACTAAAAAAAAAATTGAACTATATTTACAGCCACCAGACTTTGGGAAATCCGAAAAATATATTTTGAAGGTATTTAAGAACTAAATAAAAAATTTTCCTTAAGAGCATAAATTGTTGCAAAAAAATGGCAATTTTTGGCTTTAAATAGGCTTATAACTTTTTACTGAAGATTTCATTTGAAAAAATAACTTAAACAATTATGTCTACGTGTCCGATTAGAGATATAATATTGTTTTGTATGCGTATTACTTTTCGATCGGTCAAATCGATAATTGGTAAACGTATGGGACTTGTACCAGGTACAAGTACTAAATGTGTACCAATAATCAGTTGTGGAATTCTACCAAACAAACAAACAAAAAACATGTTTCTAGGTCAATTCTGATTTTGCTATCTTAATTTTGGCCATTAAAAAGTGATTAAACAACCCTTTAAGAAAATAAATGGTGTTTTATAGCCAAAAAACGATCTTTTTCAAGGTACATTTTATGCTGTTAAGGAAATTTTTTAATAGTACTTTAACCAATTATATGAATGAATATTTGTTTAATTGTCGAGTCTGGTGGTTCTAAAAATGTTTTTAATTTTTTCTGGTCTTCACCAATTTTGTACAGCAACCGCTTAAAAATGAATAAAAATTCAGTCGTGAAAAAAATTAAGATTTAAAAAATGGGATAATTTAATAAAAATGCCTCATAATACAGTTTAGCTTGATTTTTAGGCTTTGCTTAGGCTTAGAAAGAATAAAGCTGATTAAAAATAAGCTTAAATTAACTTTTTTAACAAAACCAAATTTGTTGTCCATAGTTTCGGCAGTCCACGTGACTATCGAATTTATAATTTTTTTGTAAATTTTTAGGATCTCCGGACTTCCTCCAGCAATGTTAAAACAAAGTTTTTATTTTAATTTAGCGGTTAATTAAAATTTTACCTTAACAGTAAAAATTGTGTACCAACAATATGGTCATTTTTGCCTATATGCCTATATTTTACCCCATATTATCAAAAATCGTGTTTCAATAATTTTTTAAAGTTTAAAAACGAGATCTTAAGGTCAAAATTGACCTATAAACATGTTTTTATTTAGTATTTGTAGCGTGAAAATCTCTAATCGATTTTTGGTACACGTTTAGTACCTGTACCCTACTACCTTGTATAAAATATGCTTTATATTTTAATATTTATTTTTTAACCTGGTAAATTTATGGAACTTGTATCGTAAAAACTCACCCTACGCTAGTTCTTTTTTTAATTTGGAACTGTGTGTTTATTTCCCTTGTAGCTAACCAAAACTACACGTTTAAGTATTGCATATCACTTACCATTTGGACCATATTTCTTTAAATTTGAGGCCGCTTGTTCATCACTGAGCCCTTCTTGAATGTCTACTCCAAAATAATTTATTGTTTCTTCAGCAGTTTTTGTGTGAGCAAGCTCCATTATGGTAAGTTGAGCAGCAGAAGCTCAGGACTATCTGCTTGTTTTAATCACAATTAATAAGGCTTCTTCCAGCCCAATTGCAGTGCGATACGCACCCAACCAAATCTTTTAACCGCACAGAAAAAGGCTCAAAAAAATTTTCAGATTGAAACTATTATTTTGCTCGTACTGAAGATTAATCTGTAAATTATAACTAAAATTTTTGCTAAAGATTGCAATAAATTTAATTATTAATTGAATGAATATTTATGATGAATGCTTCTGACGGATGAAAGCAAACCAAATTCAAAATTTTGCTGCTAGCTATTTCACGTGTTAAATAAAATAAGAAAGGCCAATGCTGTCCAATGAATTGAAACTCTGCAGGCCGATTTACCACAACTAAATATTTTTTATCAGAACAACATCAGTGATTATGTCAAACATTTCTATAACTTTTTTGGCTGAATAAATATTAATTTTTCTCAACCTTTTAATTTTTTTTTATTTGACTAATAATGATGTCACGTCACAACTGCGGCGGCGGTTTAATTTTTGTTTTTAGGAAAAAATACTTTTGATAAGCAACACAACATTTAATAATAAATCCTTCAAAAGTTAAAAAATGTAATTTATCCAAAAACAATATATTCTTTCAAAAATTTTTTTTAAATAAATTAATCAAGTTTTATGTTGTTTACCATTTTTATAAAAAAATCACCGTTTATATGCACCTGAAACTAAACAAGAAAGTTTGCACAACATTGATTTTAAAAAAAGACACGTCATGTTACGTTGTGCATGTGTATTGGATTTTTTATTATCAACACTTAAATTTTTACTTCTCAATCAATTTGTTATAATTTTTTTTAGTCTCAATGTTTTTTTAAAATAAAACCTACTGCTTTCTTATTTCATTAAACTTTTTTTTTACTAAGACTTGCAACCTGCGATTGTTTTTTTTTGTTTTCATTTCTTGCTAATTTTTAGTAAAAATGTAAGGCTATGGTTTACGCTTGCTAAGTTTGCGGCTTCAAGTTATATGGTGTTTAAAAGTCATGTTTTAAGATCAAAAAATTTCCGAATGTCTTTCTCGCTAGCAAATTTCGGGACATAAGAGCCGCACTTTTTGGGTCCAAAGAAGCACAAAAAAGTCACCTTAGAGCCTTAAAAAGTCACCTTAAAAATGCGGCTTTTTGTTGTAAGATAGTAAATTTTATAATGTCAAGTTGATTGACTTAATTTTCAATATGAAACAGATTTTGTTGAAATTTTTTTTATTGATTTGTGGCTTAACAATTTGATTACATTTAATACTTCAGTCTCAGAAGAGAGGTTTTTTTTCAAAATTGTGACCTCGTCGTTACTCTGACACAATGAGTCAGATGCATCGTAAAATACTCCTAACTCTGACTCCTTGTATATCTTAACGCACAAATAAACTAAACAAAATGAGTCAGAGTCACGTTGATTTTATGCTAATTGTGGCTCATTGTGTCAGAGTAACGACGACCTTCAAATTTGAATTTTTTGGAACAGGTCAGGATTTTAACGACCCTTAAATGTCATATAGTATTCGTGATATATGTTTTGCTTCGTGGGAATAGTTATGGGAAGTATTATAGTCTAGAAAAGTAGTGTAATAAAAAAAAGTTTACAAAAATCTCGTATAGTATAATTTAGAAACAAATAATATAGTGATATAAATGGTTTAGATTTAAATGGTTTAGATATTTAAATGGTTTAGATATTTAAATGGTTTAGATATTTATATGGTTTAGATATTTAAATGGTTTAGACATTTAAATGGTTTAAATTTAGATTGCTTGATTTGGCTTATTTTCGTATAAAGGACTTCTATTTGTTTTTTTTTGGTTTTCTTCTTTTTTTTTGGTGCATACAATTTCAGTGCAGTTACTAACCAGCTTCTGATGTATGTTCCTGTCGTTTGACAAAATAAATAAAAATTAAAAAAAATTGCTTAGTATGTTTATAAAGTTATTATAACTTCTTATGTTTGCCTTGAAGTTCAATATTAAATGATCTCGGTAGGTTTTTTTCATGTTTTGAATTGAATAAATGATAATATTTTGGCCCGGTTGCACCATAACTACTTAAATTAAGTAGGATACTTAAATATGTAAATCTGTATAAAATGTACACATTCACGGCCACTTCCACTTTAAGTAGTCTACTTAACTTAAGTAGTTATGGTGCAACCGGGCCTTTATTTCACATACACAATTTTAGCAATTCATGTTAAGAAAAAAATTATATGTATTGTATACCTACAATTTATTTTTAAGGCTGGTTCATACTTAAGACAAAACATTGTTTGGACAAACACAGCGTCAAAACGTCCTTTGGATTTTGTCCAAAAGACAAAGTCCAAAGGAGAACGTGTTCATACTTTTTGTATCCTTTCGATTTTTCCCTTTGGACTTTGTCCAAAGGACAAATTTCAAGTAGCATTTATACTTTGTCCAAAGGAAAAAGTTCAAAGGCCGTATTGGCTTGTCTAATGAACGATTTGGTTTTACTAAAATTGTCCTTTGGACTTTGTCCTTTGGACTTTGTCCTTTGGACTTCAAACTTCCTTTGGACTTTGTCCAAAGGAAGTTTTGTCAGAAGTATGAACCAGCCTTTAGTAACAAAAAATTAACAAAACCTAACCAGCTGTGGTTTTTTTAAAGTAAACTAAAAAAAACACAAATATTCAACCCATATTGAACTTCAAAAATAAACTTAAAAGGTTTTAATAACTTTATAAACATACTAAACCAGCGCCCGCTATATCTAAACATTATTATATCATCATATCATTTGTTTCTTGACTAGGGTTTTTGGGGTTTTGGGGTCCTTTTTTTTTTTTTTTTTTTGTCCCCTCTTCTTTCTATTTTTCATATTTACTAGTACAAGTTTTTCGTATGCTTAAGTATTTGTCTAGTCTAGATTAACCACGCCTTAGGCGCTTTCGCCAAAAATATATAAGATAACAATAAAGAAAAAATATGTGATTTCATGAAATTTAGAATTTGTTTTTCCTTAAAATTCAAATAGTAAGAATATTAGTTCGAAAAATAGAACGAAACAGGTCTTTTCTTGGAAATCAATATTTTTTCCAAGACTTAATTTTTTCAAATTTATTCTAAGATTTCTTTCTGAGGCTTTGAAGACCAGGGACCATTAAAAATCTCTCTTAGGGCGTGCCTTATTTAGGGCAATTGAAATCCCTAATGTGTGGTTCAGAAGTCAGTAAATGTGTTTAAGCAGTTTAAGAATTAATACATTTTTCCTGTTTTTATGTTCTATTTTTGACAATATTGGGATATTGAACTATTTTGGTTGAGCTCTCAGTGCTGATTATTGGGTCTTTAGTATACTGGTTGAGTGACATAAACAGTTTGTTCTGTAATAATCTACCATTTAGTGTCATAAACATTTCAGTTATTATTTTTACAATAACAAAGCTAAAAAATAAAAAAAAAATATTAATTTTTTTCTATTTATTTGATTATCTATTATAAATCGCATATTTATAATTTATCTGTAAATCGAAAATTAAAATTAATCACCATATTGAAGTTTATTAAACGAAAAACTAGTAAAATTTTAAAAAATTCCTCTTGTGAAAATTACTAAAAAAAGTTATTATATTATGCATATTTTTTACAAACTATACAGCGTAAACTTTAAAAAATTTGCTATAAAGAATATTTATTAATTGCCGAAATTCTCCCTAAACATTGACGTTTCTAATTTTTAAAACGCCGTTAATAACTTTTTTGCGGCTAACAACTTAAACCTGCTGATTTGCTTACAAAATGAATCATTGTTGATTTTTTAAAATATTATATATGCAAAAAACTGCGGTGCGTTGAGCCAGAAACAGCCAGACTTAAACTGCCGTTCCAATAAAACGTTCAGAAAGACCAGTTTCTTAGAGTTATAATAAAAACTGCTTATTTTTTAAACGGAAAAGATAAAAAAAAGATAAGACTATAAATGAGTTTATACAAACGTATTTATTAACATCGATTAACATTTTTATTAGCCATTTATTTACTTAATTACCAACAAACCCTAATCTAGCTTTATTTTAAAATTATGAAAGTTACAGGGTTATTTATGAGAAGGCATACTCACGATGACCAAAAACCTCCCTTCTGAACAGAGGTTGTTGTGTTAAAGATTTTGACAGAATTAGAAGAGAATAGTTTATTTGTCAGTAAAAAGTTAAATACAAAAAAATGATAAAAAAGCAAGTAAAAGGGCGCTATAGAATCACTTACAGCAAACAAGACATTACGAAAGAATTAGTCTCCAATCGACCAAAGTCACATAAGGAATAATTTCTATACGATGTGATTAAATTTGCATGGCAATAGTTAGCTCGCAACTGATTGGCCGTCCGTATGATGTTCAGGTCAGTAAAAGTACGTTGAGTAATTTTTGCGCGGTTTTCCAACAAAAAAAACTATGGTGATTCGACAGTTGCAAATTCATTTTCCACACCTGAATATCTTTTATGTGACTTTGGTGGATGAACGAGGAGATATAAGGTTCGGTTTAAATCAATTTTAAGCTACTCCCATTTTGATTTCCACAAAGAAAAACATAGCTTCAAATCACAAGTAATACGCGTCATTTTAGGGTCTTTATTCCATCGTGTACCACAATGTTAACATTTCATGAAGATACTCATTACAATAAATAATATAATTCAATAGCACCAATTTTTGGCGTTCCAGATTTTATTAATATTTGGTGACTTGCTTATTTCATCCTACACTTCACATTAGTTTGCTTACGCCGAATTAGTTGCTTATGTAAATAACCGTGAAATTTTGTACCTCAACGTTTTCATTTTATTTCTCAAAAAAGATTATAAAATAAAAACAGTTAAAATACGTAATTATGATTTCCGATACGTACAAAAAGACAAAACAAAAAAATGCAATAATAAGTTAAAAAAAAAACACCACCTGCCTCGCTGGCTGTAAAACCAGCTTGAATTTCTTAATAATTCATAATAATTTATATGGAAAAATTGCATATATCCAAAAAAATATACTACGTACGGTTGCCTAAAAAGTTTTTCACTAAATAAAAATAGGAACCACATGAAAATCAATCAAACAAACCAGTTTACTGTAATTATATACTAATACAACTAATATATAGTTATTTATTTATTAATGTTGTTTTATTATTGCATATTTAGTAAAAAATTAATATAAGCTTTAAATATTTACAGAATGGGTTAAACCGGAATTTATTTAACATATAAGCGAAAGTGTGAAAGAGAGTGCACTTACAATCTATTCAAGATAAGTCAACTTACAAACCTGCGAACCCCATACAAAAATATTAAAAAAGAAACAATGAGAACAATGCCAGCAACAAAGGCGGCTATTAGGGCCAGTTAGGGAAAACCGGGGGCTTAATTAGCTTTTTCACAGGGCCGGGATGGATTCGACACCGTGGTGCGTCTTTTCACAATATACCCAATAGACAACACAGGCGGGGAAGGCTGATGAGTGCAGCGGCGTGTGTTGCGCGCAGGGGGAACGTGCGGTGACAAAGTATCCGCGGGCAGAAAGTGGGAAGACAATGAAGTCCGTAAAGCTCCTTCGGAGAAGTCGAGCAACCACTTGCTTCGCGCTTGCAGTTAGAGGCAGCTGAGCCGAGAGAAAGAGAAGCTAACCGAGGATTCCGCACTATTACGTCCGAGATGAAGCTGAAATTTTGCGCGCAAAACGGTTGGCTTCTTCGCCAAGCGCTCCTCCTCGTATATCCAACTTTTTACCGCGCCGATGTTCTCAACGCGCGAGAGTGTTATCCAACAATTACGTTATATCGGTTTGCAGTTTAAGTTTTGAACAATTGCTGGCCCATTTATTTTTTGCCGACCGTCGAAGCGAGTGCATATCGTCGATACTATGACATAAAGAATCAGAGTCACGTTGATTTGATACAAATTGTGACTTTTTTTCGTCATTGTAACGACGATATTCCGTTCCGGAGCATTTTATTTTCGATGTCGAATTACACCGCACACCCGGGAGTTTTTGAGGGGAAAAAACATGTGAAATAACATTTTAGACATTTTTCAATACGTTTAAAAGATCTGCATTTTTGCTAATGGACGTCAAACAATCATAAAAATCAAAAATCTTAACCAGACACACCTCAGACGAATCGCGCTACTCAGCTGTGGCTTGAAGGGATTTTGTTGCAAACGCACGATTTTCGTTCACGTGAAACTTTTATCAAATTATTTTTTTTAAAATGTTTGTCATATTTTTCGTTAAGTAATATAAAAAATTAAGTTAAAAAATTAAGTGCAGTGTTCATAAAAAATATTTTTACGCACGGCTGATTTGGTGTGTTTTTGTTTGTTATTATCAAGAATATATAACAAAAGAGAATGTCCGACTTTACACTAAATTTTTGACCAAAATTTTGCTAGAAAAGTCGCACTTGAAAACGTTTGTGCGACTTTTCTAGCAAAAATCCGCCATTTTCTGCGGGTTTTTTCGCGCTGCGATTTTTAACACAGTGTTAGTTTTCTTGCAGTGCGGGCTGCGACTTTTTTTGCACTCAATACTGCTTTATTCGCACTGCGATTATTTTAGCACTGCGAGTCTAGCTGCACAACAAAAAAAAAAGAAGCGAAGCAAAAATTTTGTGTTTGAATGAGTAAAAATCGTTTTTTAACGTTAAAATGTCAAAACTTTTTTGTTTTAAAGAAATAACATAACTTTTCAACGTTTTAAAATTAATTAAAACAAATTTTGAGAGTGTTTTACTCCATTGAAAATGTTTACCAGCGTCTGTATTTTTTTGTTGTGCAGCCAGACTCGCAGTGCTAAAATAATCACAGTGCGAATAAAGCAGTATTGAGTGAAAAAAAGTGGCAGTCCGCACTGCAAGAAAACTAACACTGTGTTAAAAATCGCAGCGCGGAAAAACTAGCGGAAAATGGCGGATTTTTGCGAGAAAATGGATTCGGATTTGAATTCGCACATGGATTTGAAAATGCGACTTTTCTTGCAAAACTTTGGTCAAAAATTTAGTGTACAGTCGGACATTTTCTTGTGTTATATATTCTTGCTATTACCAATCAGAAACCAAAATTTTAATGTTAAAAAGAGCAAACTACGCATCGAAAAACATATAATCTTTTTGACTTGTGACGACCCAAAGTAGAAGCGAAAATAAGCAATCGTCAAAAAAATTAAACAGCAAAATTTTTGAAAATTTTGGTCGATACAGGAATTGAACCTGTAACATCCAAAATGGACCCTGGCGTGCTATCCAATAAACCATAGGAAGGACAATGAGAGAGGAAAGATAGTCGCCTTTTTACTAATGTTTATAGGGTGTCCGGAAAAAATACCTTCTGCAAAATATCTTCCGGAAAAAATATCTTCTTTAAACAGTAAATTATTCAGTATTATTAAAAACTTTTAAAGCTTTTTTCAAACTTTTTTATGTCGTTTTAGCTTGATTTTAAGGTTTCGCTTAGGCTTAGGAAAAAAAGTTTTCTTTAGTTGAGAATTTAAAAGTCTTTCTGGAAGATATTCTTTGCGAAGATATTTTGCAGAAGGTATTTTTTCCGGGCGCCGTTTATAGTTTGAGTTTCACGCGAAAGGGATATATACGGCGTATGTGTCTAAGACTTTTAAATTTACACAAGTTTTTTACCAAAGTAAAACTTTGGTAATTGCCTTCATATGCCATGTGTTTAGCACACATTACTTCTTTTACTATGCGAATTAAATCAAATATAATAAACTTGAGCTTTTTTTGGTATTCCAGCGTGATTTTTATTAAATTTTATTAATATAAATGTAAGACAAAAGTATTGGTATAATTTTCAGAATTGATGTATAAAAACCGAAATGTTTAAGAAAACACGGTATTCTTGTTAATTACTCGTTAACTGTTGGGAATTAATTTATGGTGTGATATATTTTTTCTCAGTTTGACCTAATACATCGAATGCCAATTTTTTGAAAGCAAAAAAACATCACAAATTAGTGTAGTGCTGCACTTTTAAACTCACTTAAAGGGGTGCGCCCTTTAACGAACGCTAAAAATTCAAAGCTTATTTTTAATAAAAAAAGTGGCCGCTTTCTAGAATACAAAAATTTAAAGACTCTAACTTTCAAGTCTGCAAATTAAAGCTAAAAAAATTGTGCTCACAATATACTCGGTAAAAAATAAATTGTATGGAGGTCCTGCGTAACCAACCTCCTTTATTAACCTGTGTTCTAATTTTTGAGTTAGAAGGCATACCCAAGAACCGCATTCATAAAATGCGATCATCTTCAGACTAATGATTTTGGCAGAATTTTCCTGCTCTTGGGTTTGTATTTGCAGTTGGGTTTTGGGATTTGGCTTATTGTGTGTGGTTTATTTCCTTCTTTTTTTAGTTTATAAAAGGTACATACAATCTCAGTGCGGTATTAACTTGCTTATGTATGTTTCCTGTTTTTCAACGAAATAAATATAATAATAATAATAATAATAACTAATAAGGAAAATTATTAATCGTGACTGCTTATTGGTTACTGGAATATCATAAGCTCCGCCTTCGTGTGCTTTTTATGATTTTTATTGGTCAAAACCTATTTACGTAGCCAATAAGCAGTCGGATTTTTTTTAAATCTGAATATCATTGCACTTTATGAATATGCATCCAGCCAGATGGTAATATTTTTTTTATTTACAATATCACAATTATAATCGGTTAAATTTTTCTCTTTCACTGTAATCATTTCGTTTAGCTCCTAAATTAGCTTTGGGAATGTTTTCTAAATTTTAATAAATTTTGATTAAACGAATCTTTAGTTTTTAAGTTAAAGACGTAACAAAATATAAAAATAAATTCCACGTAAGCTTTTTGATCGTGGAAACTGTAATGAAATTGCAAATAAAGAGAAAAGTGAATTGAAGAAGAATATATAATAATAATAATAATAATAATAATAATAATAATAATAATAATAATAATAATAATAATAATAATACTAATACATAATAATAATAATAATAATAATAATAATAATAGTAACAATAATAATAATGCACCCAACCAATAATAATAACAATAATAATAATAATTAATAATAATAATAATAATAATAATAATAATAAATAAAAATAATAATAATAATCAAAATAAAACTAATAATAATACTAATAATAATAATAATAATAATGATAATAATAATAATAATAATAATAATAATAATACAAATAATAATAATAATAATAATAATAATAATAATAATAATAATAATAATAATAATAATAATAATAATAATAATAAAACAATAATAATAATAATAATAATAATAATAATAATAATAATAATAATAATAATAATAATAATAATAATAATAATAATAATAATAATAATAATAATAATAATAATAAATAATAATTAAATATTAGAATTCCATATGTTTTTCACAAGATAATCGTCTAAATAAAAAAACCTTGAAATATCAATAATGATTTTTGAGCATATAGTCAAATAGCTTTTTAAGATTATTGTCGAAACAATCGTAAATCCTAAATAAACAAAAAGAGAGGGTACTTAACTTACATACTTAAAGGGTAAAGTGGTAAAAACCATATAAACAAAACAATTTTATTATCCTTACAATACAAGAATAAAAGTTAATTTATTACAATATATCAAAAAACATTCATAAAATAATTTACACTATGTTTATAATTTACATTTTTTTAAATAATAATTTTAATTTCCATAGCAAAAAAAATGTAGAGCTAACGCAACAACAGTAAAAACGCCAAAACAACAATATGCGTCGTTACTACGGCAAAATGAGCCACAGTCATTAAAAACTACCCATGACTGTGACTTATTCTGTAGTTAATAGGGTCTAGTTTTTAATTTAAAACCAGTCAAAGGCACACATGTTTTATACGAGCTGTAGGTCATTTTGCCGTAGTAACGACGAATGCTAATACGGCAGCTCTCACTCGCGCGAATTTCGATACGGCACCGAAAGGAAAGTTAGCATCATCGGAAAAATTTTGGGAAATTTTAAATTTTATTTTTAAATTGGAGCCGCAAAAATGGGCATTTAGAGTCGAAAATAAAAAAATAGTTTGAAGTTAGGTTTAAGGGATAGATTTTAACAAATATACAGTTCCGGCTTAAGGCTGGTTTATAACGTCCTTTCGACAAAGTCCATAGGACAAAACTCCAAAAAAACATTGTTCAAAAACAAACACAGCCGTCAAAACGCCCTTTGGGCTTTGAGCTTTGTCACTTTGACTGTCCAAAGGACAATATTTCAAGTATCATTCATCGTTCATACTTCGTTCAAAAGACAACGTCCAAAAATGGTTTGGCATGTCCCAACGGCGTTTTGGCTTTTCTAAATTGTCCTTTAAACACTGTGTCCAAAGGACGTTTTGGCTTAAGTATGAACTATAGCCTTTAAAGTTCCAGTTAAAAATTTTGTCGGCTCTAATGAGCTTAAATTAATCCTAAACCCCATAAACGCTTTAGGGCTGGTTCATTTTCATACTTATGACAAAACGTGCTTTGGACTTTGTCCAAAAGACAAATACGGCGTAAAAACGTCCTTTGGACTTTGTCCTTTGGAAAAAGTCCAAAGGACAAAATCCAAAGGACAACGTATTCATACTTTTTGTCCTTTGGACTTTTTCCTTTGGATTTTGTCCTTTGGACTTTGTCCAAAGGACAAATTTTAAGTAGCGTTCATACTTCGTCCAAAGGAAAAAGTTCAAAGGACGTTTTGGCTTATCCAAAGGACGTTTTGGCTTTTAGTTCAAAGGACGTTTTGTCATAAGTATGTACCAGCCCTTGGGATCGATTCAAGATCAAACGATCCCAACGAATGATTCAGTAATCGGCAAGTTGCATAGTCCAATGAAATAAAAAATAAACACTGAATGATTTCTTTTTGCAAAAAAGCCCTTTTAATTCCTTTAAGTTAAGTCCCTTTAACCGACCACTTGAATGACAGGTATTGTAAATAAATTAAAAAACTTATTCCATCAAAACGAAAGCCCCGGCAACTAAAATTTAAGTTGTAAATTGGTTAGTTAAGGCGGAGAATAGTTTTTTTTTGTGTGATGATTTTTAAAATTCCACATAATAACAAAAATAAAAACAGTATATGAATGGCAGTCCAAGAATTCAAATGAAAAAAGCTAATGCGCACCTCAAAACAGCAGACACCAGGAAGTGGGTGAACAAAACTGCACACCCAGACACTTTCGAACGCACGTTTACTGCTAACAAATGTAACCGAATTTAATATGCAGAGTAACTGACTTAAATTCGGACAGCCTTAGTTTCAGCCACTGGTTGTGATTTTTGCCATGCCATGAAGTGAACTACGTATGGATAGATACTGTATGACACGGCGATTTATCTAGAGATACACATAGTAAATTTCAAAATTTTGCGCATGGCTAAAATAACAGCCGGTGACCGAAATATAGGTTGGCCGAATATAAGTCAGTTACCCTACTCGATAAATGCATTTTCCAGACCTTCCGTGAGATTTAGGAATTAAAAGTTACTTTACTACCACAAGTTGATTGGTTCTTTTAAACATAAAATTATAAAAATAATATGATAAAGGAAAAAAAACCAATTATAATTTATGCAAGTCGATCAGAAAAATTGATTTTTATTTACACTTTTTATCACCAAAAATAAAATTATCGCTAAAAATAAAATAAATTTATCAATAAAAATAAATTTTTAAGGGTGGAACTTCCGAGAATATAACTACGATACATATGTAAAAAAATAACATCGAAACCCATTATAATTTGTATTTGTCAGAATATTACTTGTTGGCCATTTTTATTGTGCGCGATATAATGTAGGTAAAAAAGATTTTAAAAAATTGCTCTGATTTTGATGTTGAAGAATTACAAAACCAAAAAATGTATCTTACTATTGAACCTCTAGGAATAAGTGTATTAAAAAGGTAACTGATAAGAAGCAGCTGTTAAACGTTTTACTCTTTCTTTTCATATCAGTGAATTCGAGCGATTTTTCTAGATTTTTAAAATATCTATTACAAAGTTTTAACGAAATTTTTATTACATTGCATTTGCTGGCAAAGTTTAACATTACACTGTCTAAATATTTTTATGTCGGTCAAAAAATTGATTTTTTATTTACATTTTTATCACTGTAAATAAATATAGTTTACACAAAAGAAATTCTTAAGCCTTTGAAATTTCGTTTTCCCAATAAGCATAAAATAAAGTATGGAAAAAGGATACGCGGTTAGTATTACCAAAAATATACAATACTTTTTTTTTATAAAGGAAAATATTGCCCCCCTCCCCAGAAGCGAAACGATTTGGCGCCATTTTTTGAGCACCGCCATTATTTGTTGTGCGCATAAAATGACAAAACAACTGCTCTTATTTTTTTGCCTTTTGCTTTTTTCGTACTCTGAGGCATGTGTCGTGTAAATGGGCACTGCTCAAAATGTAGCAGTGTTTTTGCGCATATACTTGCATGCTAACTCGAACGCACTGCATTTTGAAGCACACTGCACTTTTTTGGCAATTTTATGCGCATATATTGAATTGAATTGAATTGAAAATATTTTACTTCTGTCAAAAAAACAAACAAATAAAAATGTTAAAAATAATAAAATCAAATCAAACACATAAGACAAATACATGACAGAAATACGGCAGGTAAAGGTAATACTCTTACATACTGCCCTAACAAAAGACAAAAATACAAATTACAATCATATTTGTTTAAAAATATAGTAAAACAGTCATTTCAAACGAACTAAAATAAGTTCAAAGAAATAAAAAAAGGGTGTATAAATTTTATAATCAACCCTTTAGTTGTGCGGTTTGACTCTAGTATCTCGAGGAAAAAAAACAAAGTTACATAAAAAGTACTAAGATACATAAGTATTTTAATTTATTTTGATCTGAAAGAATGTTTAAAAAAAAAAACAAAAACCAAAATGACGCAATTGAAAATTATAAATTAGGCGAATTTTGTTAATTTTAAACGTTATAAATCGAACAAAACGGTTAATATACAATGCAGTGGTTATTAAGATCTAACGTATTTAAATGTTTTTTAAACGTAGGGTATGAATTTGAAAAAACGACATGATTTGGTAATCCATTCCAAATGTGTATAACTCTTTCAGAAAAAAAATATTTACGACAATCTGATTTTGGAATTTCTTTTCTTTTTAAAGTTAAATTATTTTGTCTACGAAACATATAACTATAATTTTCAAAGTAAAAAAAATCTTCAATCTTTAAATCAATTAAGCCATATAGAATTTTATAAACCATATAAAGATCAAATTTAATTCTTCGTAATTCAAGTGAATCTAGATGTAAAAATGATAAGCGACTACGGTAACTATCAAAGGGAATATTACATTTAAAGCATATCATGCGTGTGAAAAATTTTTGAACTTTCTCTATGATTTTAATATCTTTTATAAGATAAGAATTCCAAACTGGTGAGTTAGACTCCAAAATGGGACGAACGTATGTAGTGTACGCTCGTAAAAGCAAGAAAGGATTGGTAGATTTAAAACATTTTAATATTAAACTTGCACGTGAATATGCTTTTGATGCAATTTGAGAACAATGCACAGAAAATTTTAAAGAAGACGAAAAATTTATTCCTAAGTCACAAATTTCATTAACGTTTTTGATAGCTATATCGGAAAGAAAATAGTTGTGTAGTTTTATAGATTCTCTTCCAATACTTAAAACATTGCATTTTTCGAAGGAAATGGTTAACTGCCAATCAGAAGCCCATTTTGAGAATTTTTGAAGTGTAATCAAAAAATCGATATTGTTGTCATCTTTTCGTGCATGATAGATTTTACCATCATCCGCGAAAAGTTTTATTCCACAAGAACCCTCAACACAGTTTACCATATCATTTATAAAAATTAAAAAAAGCGTGGGACCCAAAACAGATCCCTGTGGGACTCCAGAAATGACTGGCACAGGATCTGACAATTCACCTTCAATTTCAACAACCTGTGTTCGATTAGATAAAAATGCGTTTATCCAGTTTAAAAGCTCATAATTTATACCATACGCTTTTAGTTTTAAAATAAGTTTGGAATGGCAGACTGTGTCGAAGGCTTTTGCAAAATCTATATACATTGAATCAATGCGAAAGCCCCGACTAATAATTGACGTCCAATCGTTTAACATTGTTAAAAGTTGCGCGCACGTGGAACGTTTTGACAAAAATCCGTATTGCTCTTTTGAAATTAAACCGTTACGGTTTAGATAATTTAAAATTTCATCGCTAACAATTCTTTCAGCTACTTTACTTATATAACTGGTCAAGGATACGGGTCTATAGTTTGTACATTCAGATCTTGATCCTTTTTTATATAATGGTAAAACTATAGCTTTTTTCCAAGAATTCGGCAATATGCCTGATTTCATAGTCATATCGTACAAGAAAGTTAAAGGGAAGGCTATTTCAGAGGCAGTATTTTTGAGAAATATTGCCGGATGATTATCAGGAGTTCGAGAAGTTTTTGATGGTAAATTTTTTAATGTTTTTAAAACTTTCTCGTGGGTAAATGCTACAAAGTTTAGACCAACATGATCAGGAACGATTTTTTGAAAAATAGGCTTAATGCCATTATCCTTAGTAAAAATTGAGCAAAAAAATTTATTAAATAAATTAGCTTTATCACGATCTTCAACCACATATTCACCATTTTCGTTTACTAACACCGGAATATTTGCTTTATTTTTAGTTTTGTTACTTATATATTTATAAAAATCATTAATATTCGCGCTGTTAACAACTTTCTGTTCACGTTGTGTATGATACTTTTGAACAGCGTCGTCATACTCCTGACAACAAAGTTTGTATTTTTTCTTAAAAATAGGTTGCAAATTTGATTTACGATGTAAAAAACGTTTTTTACTTTCCAGTTTTTTTATATGTTTAGGATATTTAAATTTTTTAATTTTAATTTTAACTTTAGGGACATATTTTTCCACACAATAGTCTAAAATACCCGAAAATAAATCTGAGAAACCTTCAACATCAATTTTATTATTTTTAGTAAAGTCATTTAACATATGTAGCCAATTAATTTTTGATAAAAAACAATTAATTTCCTCATAATTAGCATTTTTGAAATTATAAACTTCAATATAATTTTGCTTAGGATTATCAGGTGTTATTATTTCAAAATCTACAGTTGAATGATCACAGGTGTGATAAAAAGGTGGCATAATTTTTGTCGATTTTAAAATTGAGCTGGGAGTACAAAAAACAAGATCCAAAATACTACTATCTCTAGTTGGTTCGGTTACATACTGTTTTAAATTATTTCGAAGGCACGATTCTAAAAAAAATTGTGAGCAACAATTTCCAGAACTAGTATTTAACTCCCAATTAACAGATTTAAAATTAAAGTCGCCACATACGATTACTGGATCATTTGTAAGAGAAATAAAATCAATAATTGAACAAAGATTTTTAGTTTCTTGTATATTTTGCGTCAATGAAGGTGGAAAATAAACTGTTAAAAACCTGTATTTTGATTTTTTTGATAAAACTAAATCAAAACATATACTTTCTATACTATTTATGTTTGAGGGAATAGCAACTTCAACAAATTTAAAACAATTTTTAATAAATACTGCGACTCCACCGGCATGTCCATTCCTATCATATCTAATTAGAAAATAAGGATGATTTTGTAGTAAAAAAGAGTCAGGGGTATTATTACTTAACCACGTTTCAGTAAAAAATATTAAATCATATTCCGCTGAACTTAATAAATATTGTAAGTTATCAATTTTATTTCCCAATGATCTAGCGTTTATTAACAAACACTTTAACGACTTTCCTTCACCTGCCTGACTTAGTTTTTCAGATAAGACTCATTTTGTTTTTTACCAAAATTGTTGAACATAACACTTTTTTTGCACACATACCACTCATAAGGATCCCAATCACGACGATTTATTATATAGTCATTTGAGTTA
>JASAMX010029924.1:0-17351 GCA_030248175.1 Microlaimidae sp. YZB2_3 | reverse complement strand
TTTTGGTTATTCAGAAAAATATTTTGTGATGATTAATTAAATACAAAGAGACCACTAAAATTTTTTAAGTATATGTTTTATTTGTATATAGTATTTCCAATTTCAAAAATAATATGAAAAAATGCATTTAATTTGAGAGGAACTTTGTTTCGTGGTGGGACCTGCGACCCAATTTTTGTTATGCTAGGTAGGTCCATAAATTGTAATCAGAAATATATGCTGAATATAAAGTATATACTCAATTTCACAATGCTTAGCATAAAAATAGTCTTGTGCTGTGCAGTTTAGTGTGTTTCATCGTAGCTCAAAAACCGGATTTTTTTTGGAGAATTTTTACTTTATGATCGATTTATATCTGGCTCTACTCGTAAGTTTGTATGGGAACCAATTAAAATTGGGCGGTTATAGCGTTTTTATTGAAAAAAACGGATTGGAAGGAAAGATTTTTTAATTTCTGCTTTTTTTATAAAATATATCAGATTTGATTAGTTTTACCCTTTTAAAAAATTGTATTTTTGTTCTAAATTAAGCAAGTTGATGAATAATTATTAAAATAAGATATTTATCGTTTAATATTAATTAACCAGTTTTGCTGAAAATTTTAAAATGTTTAATTGCAAAACAGTCGATTTTATACTGCAAATACTCCCGATCAGCTTGGCTTGATTTTCCATAGCCACGTTAAAAATCTTGACATCCATAATTACTAAAGAAAACATCAATATTTATTTTTATAAAGATTTCAAGGATGATTTAGCAAAACGTAAAAATAAGCTAAGATTAAGCAAACACTTTATTTTATTTATTTTATAGTTTAGTTTTAAAAATTCTCGATTGTCGGATATGTTGATTTCAAGGAAACGGGTAATTTTAAAATAAACAAAATGTTTTATTAAAAAAAATTTGACAGCCAATCATTAAAATAGAAAACATAGTTATTTGTTTTAGTGAAGCGTTTAAAAAGGTTTTAGCTAAAAAACTCAAATACAAATTAATATTAAGTAAACAAATTGTTTGTTTTTAAAAAAAAGTTATTGATTATGTCTACAACTTTGTAAAAGTATAAATATGCAAGAAAGACTTTTGTTTTCAAATACAGTTTTTTAATAAAATAATTCTTGGATTTTAATTTAACTGTTTTTATTTTTTCTTATATTTTGCAACATTAACAAGCATGAATAAAGGTTGTATTGGTGGCATTTTTAACTGTTTTTTATCATTTAAACTACTTTTTAAATGTATATTTGGTTTATATATAAATATCACAGTTACGACATACTTAAAAATTGCATTGCATATAAATTTCAATTGATTCATTTTGTTATAAAACAAATTATAGAACTCATATTTTTTAACCCCTATTAAACTTAGATTAAAAAAATACCACTGAGTATACAAGCATTGAGCAGCTGAAAAAGGTCTATAATGGTTAATGCATGATTAAATAAAACCTGTTGTAGTATAATTAAGTGATTTCAACTTTTTGAATTTTCTAAAAACTAACTTTCTGATTTCAAAACATCGAAACATAATATATGTTCTTGATGATATTGTTTAAAATAACAGATTAAAAAATAATAAAATCAAAACAACAATGACCAATCAAATAAAAAATCATATTATAATCATAACATATCTATAATGTGTAGAGCTCGTTTCGTCTGCGTTTATATTTTATATTGAAATATTTCTTTAGTTATAACTATATTTTGTGCAGTTTACAACAATAAATTTTATTTTAGTTTTTGTTGATTGGTGAAATGCCGATTCGAAAGCTCACAAAACATTTTCAGGACTTTTCTGATCATTTGTCACAACTTTATGAAACATATAGGTAAGACACAATTATTTCAGTATAATATATTTTTATAATATTTTTCGCAGTTTGAGCTATTTTTAGCTCGGGTTTTAAAGAGTCTTTTAATGCAAACCTATTTTTTAGAGTTGACAGTAATATATCATTATAAACAGATTATAATAAGAAAAACAAAAAATAAACAAAGTGCAATAAAAAAACACAAAAATAAACAAAATTAATATTTTAAGAGCTGAATTAAGTAGTTGCGAAAATGAAGAACAGCTGGCGAATTTTTACGAAACTCGATTCCGGTCGGATCCTCATTTGATTAGCAGAATGGTGACAAGATGGGCCCCTATCGTTAGACTTTTGGGTGGCGCAGAGAGCAATGCGGTAAGAATATTACCTAAATTTCAAAATTTTAGTGTTGCAAATTGTACATACAATTGTAAATTTAAATTGTAAATGTTGGTAAATTTTATGGTTTGTTAGAATTTCCGGTTTAATTGGTAGTAATTCAGAATTTAATGATTGCATAGAGTTTTTTTTGTTAAAATGCCCCTTTAATGAACAGCTATCTTAATTAATTAAAACAGTTGATTAGTAGTTAATGAAGAATCACGACGGTTAATTCCATGTACACAAAGGTTTCGAGCAGATATAAAAATAATTTGTATATGATGTTGGTTAACAAAAAAAAACCACCATCATACAGCACGAAAATAACATAAACATAAAACAATTTTTTTTAAAAAAAAGATAGCTGGTTGTGCATATTTTGTTTCTTCCTCATTTTCTCAGGTCTTATACAAATTATTTTCAATTACTCTCGAGACCTTTGTGTACATTAAATTAAACGTCGTGATTCTCCATAAAAATATAATGACTGAATTTTAATGATATTTCGCACAGAATGTCTTCAAAAATATTATTCCGAAAATATCACTTGTCCAAATTACAAGATTAATACTGAATTAAAATCTTATTGTTCTTAGTGATTGTAAAAAGCGCCTTTTTATTAAAAAAAATTGAAATTTTCGACTTATAAGGGAGGAGGGGAAATCCACCCAAAAGTTCAAAAATTTTTTAAAGTCAGATATAGCTCCTAAATACAATAATTTACATACTGCGTGGTTTTTTTTAAAGTCGAACACTTGTTCTATTTGCCATTGTATAATAAAACCGTGTTATGTACAAAAACAAAAACTAAATAACATAAAATTAAATGAGAAATCATTTGACTTTAATTATTGCTTACTCATTTATTGCTCTAATGACGGTGTGCCATAATTAAGGCATGTCCTAGTTAGAGCACTTATGTGTACTAATTAGGGCTTTCTTTATAATTACGTAGCCTGCACGTTTTCAAAAGACCCAATAATAATTAATGACTCTAAATAGAGCTCTCATTAAAAAAATCAATTTCCAAAAAAAATTTTCATTTATACTTTTCCTGCAGAAACCTTTAATGGCTGAAATTTTGTAGCAAAAAATCGTGGTTCTATGGAATATAATAAAATTAAGAGGGTTTGTTATTTAAAAAAAACTAATAATTTCTGAAGTAATTTCTATATAAGGAGATTTGTGACTTTTTCTTGATTGAAACTATGAAAAGCCCTTAGTGAAACCAACTTTTTACAGAGAAGATTTTACATCTGAGTGTCCAAGCTAGGGCATTAGAAGTGTCTGATTAATGCAAGAAGTCACATAATTTGTGCGTTATTTTTATGTTATAATATACTTTTGGTATGTGTAAAATTTTGTAGTTTTGTAAAATTGCGGATAATACTACCCAATTATTTAGGAATATGAGGCCAAACTTGAATCTCTTTGTTCACAAAGTAAGGAATTGCGAAAAGCTCACGACTCCTATTTGGAAGCCGAATCTCGATGGGACAATTTTCTGTGTGACACAGTCGATTTTGCTATTAACAAACAAATTTCCAACTGTAAAACGGACGAAATCGGTATTTTTTAAAAATTTTTTTGCAATATTAAATAGATTCGATGATAATCCCAGTCAACACTAACATAACGTAAATAAACTTAACGTAAATACACATAATTTATGCATAAATTTAATGTAGACCAGTAAAAAACTTTAATAATAAAAAACCTCAAAAGAATTATAGTCTGATAAATATACTCTATAAAATAAATATATGCATACGAATTTAAATAAATTTAAAATCCCATATTTTATATGACGTAGCAAACCTTGCTTTTATTAACGCTTTGCTATTGTAATTCCTGCTCAAACGCGGAATGTATATCCAATCTCGCATCTCAGTGTATAAAGGTTACCGTGGGGTGAAAAGAAGGAGAAGTTTAGCATGGTGCTGCACTGGCGCCCGCACTACCTATGGTCCGCGTTTTAAACGCGCTTTCCGACCTTAAAAATTACAACGGATTAAAACTCAATTGCAGTTGGTGACCTGCATGTAAACCAGTCCAAGGTTTTACAGCCCAAATCCTTTACAGTCGTAAGCTTTTAATCACTGTGCGGTCCGGTTAGAGTTTCACTGAAGACTGAAAACACAAAATTATCCGACTCCTCAACAAAAATACATAACATAGGACGCATTAATTTTGTTTCATATTTTTTTGAATTTTAGCTTATTTTTAAAAATTTTTCCGTAGTATTTTTATTGGGCAAATTATTAACAGAGTCAAAAATAGGGAAGAGTGAAATTTAAAACTTGGATGAAGTTTTAAAACATTATATTACGAATTTCTTTATAATTATTTTAAAAATTAGGAAAAATACGTTGGAGCTATAGAGCTCCGGTTTGGAGCTGTGGGGGACATCACTGGTTCAAATTCAGTAAACAAAACGTAAGCCTAAGCCAATTTATTGCTCCGAGCTCCCACACAAAAATGACAAAAAAAATTTAAATAAGTATATTGTACTAATGGAATTGTTAACTTAAATAAAAGGAATAGACTGCCCTAAGTATATTATATAAATTTACTCGTTTTTTGAGCGATATGAGCTCCTCATTTTTTCCTTCAAACTTAATCTTTATTACAGACAAGCGTATGTTTAAATTTCAAAAAGAAACATTTGCTGTTTTTAGATACTATTCTTCTAACTGGTGTCAGTGAAAATGTTTCTATTGCATCCATGTTGACCAAGAAAAACAATATTTTTGTGCTTTTGCGGTACTACGGATGACGACCGTGCATTGAGCACGTTCTTAACGTGCGAAAACACATTGCTAAATCTCCTGATTTTGTAAAACATTTTTTATTTTGTTTAAAATAACCTTAGTTTGTAACGTCATTTGTTTTTAATAAGGAATTGTAGAATCTTTCAATACAGAATTGAAAAGCGTTTTCTGGTAAATTTATTTTACAAAATTCAGCAGCGTGTTTAGAGCTTTCAATTCTTTGACGCAATTACAAGTATAATTGCAAGATAAAGGAAATTTAAAATTTTACAAAGCATATTTTTTTAGATTATTAAGAATCAGGATTAAATGAAATCTTTTTTTAAATTCAGTTTTAAACCATTTCAAGCACAACAATTTTGGGTGTTGGATGTTTCCCACCAGTTTTGCCCCCAGTTTTGCCCTCACTTTTGCCCCGAGTTTTTTTTTACAAATTTTGAAACTTAAACAAAACAGTACGAAAGCCTCCTGGCCTAAAAAGAACAATTAGCAACAAAAATTGTTAATATATTAAACTAAAACAAAATTATTAAACTATGGAAATGGCGTTATTTTCACTTACGTTCTCTAGAGGAGATCTCCTTTGGCGTTTAGCCTAAGTGGGGCGACACTCTGCATGTGTAATTACGCAATAAAACAGGGATTTTACTGATTGGCTAATTTAAACGGTAATCCAAATCCAGGGTAATTTTAGCATATTGAGAACTTTAATGTTTCATATTAATGTAATATAGATTTAGCTTATTAAGCTTAGATAGTTGGGGCCTGGGCACTTTATGCTTCCACCTAATAGTTTAAAGCAGATTATATGTAAAGTAGCTTTTTATTTCATTCGTACATAGCTTATTCAAAATCACAAATGAACAACAGATTTTAGGAACTAACCAGTTTTACTCGCTACAAATCAGTCAGAGCTCCACCAAAAGATGGTGGGCTCGGTTTATTCCAAACCTTAATGGGTGTTGGGAATAAATGTGGCCAGTGGACGCGAACTAAAACTATGTGCTAGAAATGAAACATTAACTTTCTGGGTTAAAAAAACCAGAAAAGAGGCAAATATTTAACTTTATTTAAACATAAATGAATTCAACCAGTGGATATCCAGGATTCACCCGTACTACACACGAAAAATACGTAAGGGGTCGCATTCTGATGCGCGGTTAAAAGTTACCCTGGGTAATTTTTTGTTACATGCTTAAGGATGCGAGTGAAAAATCAATTTTACCTAGGTAAAAGTCTGGTTAAATTTTTTCTATTGTTTTAAGAATAAAAATTTATCCAACTCCAGAGATGGTTAAATATTTTCTCCTGTAGGATAATTTAATAAAAAATAAAATACGCGCATTGACTAAATTTTTTATTTTGCGCGAGGTGGTTTTGCGGTGCGAGAAAAAAAATTAAAAAAAACATTCATTGCAATCATTTTCTGGCCCATATGCGGCAGGTTTTTTTATTTACAATAAATATTTATTTTTTTATTTTCATTGGAATGAATTTATTGGGGTTAATATAAGAGTTTGCTCAGAATGCGACCCCAGAACTCCTTCAACAAATTGGTGGGCTCGGTTTTAAAATTTTGTTATGTAATTCTTACAATAAACGGTTTATTCCAAACTTTAATGGGTTGGTAATAAACCAAACCAGTAGACGCGAACTAAAACTATCTATTAAAAATGAAACATTAACTTTCTGAGTGAAAAATCAAAGCCACGCTTCTGTCATTTTGGGGTAGTTTTTGGCCCTCGCTGTGAAAGAACTTTAACATTATTGACAAATGCACACAATAAAAACGAAAACAACCATTACAAATGCTAACGCAACCATTCATGAGCCTAATTTGCCGTCTTCCTGACAAACTTTAAAGCTTAGAACTTCAAATCATATTATTTGACAATAATTTCGCAGTAGAATAGGTTTTATGGAAATTAAGTTTCAATATTAAGACGCGCTTGACTAATCAGATACTTAATGTTAATGCTTAATGTTTAGTATGAAAAATTTGGAAAAATCTTCAATTACTTATTTTGATTATGATTTTAAAGCAAAAGCATAAAATAGAGAAAAAGCATAAGCATAGAAAAAAGCATAAAATACCAATTATAAAATTATGCTCAATACATATATATTTCGTTATTTTTATATATTTTCTTATTAAAATTACACTTTATTTTTGACATTTAAGAAATCTGTTGCATTTAAAACGAAACTTATTTCTGGTATTTTGAGATATTTTAAAATGGTTGTTTGTCTATTGTTAAGACTATTTTTTAAATAAGTTTAAAAAAAATTAATTTACAAAAAAATTAAAATCATCTATGACATTACTATTTAAATATTCATTTAATTAATTAAGAAATTGGACAGAGAGTTCTGGAGCTCCGAGGGTTGCTCCGAAGCTCCCAAAAGCGGAGCTATGTTCCCCTCCAAAACAGTGTTCCGGAGCTCCGCCCCTTAAATCAGGTATTATGTTTTAATTTATTCTATACTAGTGATGTGCCCCAAAGCTCCGAGCTCCGAAGTCTCCATTTTTAGGAGCTCCGGAGAAACACCCGGAGCTCCGGAGCTTCGCCCTATTTTTTGACTAATTTCATGAATAAGGAGCGATACCATACATTATTTTGTCAAAATTTTTTTGCAAATTCTTTTTTTTTTGAAATTTATTATTTAATACGCTAGAAATAGTTTTCAAAAAATCCAGATGGAGTAACTTTGAATATTTTTCAAGCTTAAATAAGCTTAAAATCACTCATTCCATGGGCGAATGCGGAGCTCCAGAGCTCGCTCCGCTTCAAATGTCCGGAGCTCCGGAGCATAATATTGGAGGGTAGAAACATCACTATTCTATGCGCAATCTAAGGGCTATTTTTAAAATTTAAAAAAGAACTTAGCTTACAAAAAACTTTAAAAAATAATCAATTATGCAATGAATTAGTTAAGCAATTAGATGAAGAGCTCCGAAGCTCTAGGGGTTGATCAAGAGCTCTTGAAAGCGAAGCTTCGCTCTGTTTTGGAACACTCACTAATTTTAACTACTAATTTCCCAACCCTCCTATATTACGCTGCGACCATTTAAAGCAGAGGGAGCTTCGGAGCTCAGCAGGATCTCCGCCCCTTAAATAAGCAATTCAAAGCTTACATAAGTATAAAATTCATTCTAAATTACTGTCTTTGTATTGTTAAGACTATTTTTATTGTTTTAAATAATTTTTTTTTTAAATTTAAAAAATAATCTAAAACATTACCTTTTAAATAATTATTGAATTAGCTAAAAAAAATTGGACGGAGAATTCTGGAGATCGAGGTCGCTTCGGAGCTCCTAATTGTGGAGCTTTACTTTGATCCGAGACATCACCAATATAAACTAATGATTTTTTTATCCTCCAATATCATGCTTCGGACGTTTTAAGCGGTAAGAGTCCTGGAGCTCTGCCTTTTAAACGGGTTATTATGTTTTAAATTATTCTATACGCATTTTAGGGCTATTTCTATTTAAAAAAATTTAGCGTAAAAAATTTAGGACATCACTTTTCAATTATTATCGAAATTAGCATAAAAATATGGCGGAGCTTCGGAACTGCGGCCGATGTTTCAGAACTGCAAAAAATAAGGTTTTACTCTAGAGCTCCAGAGTTCGGAGCGTCGGAGAAAACAACTAACGTATAAACACATTGAAAATTATCAGAAGGTATTCCAAATATAGTGAAAATAATAACTAGAAATAAAACGCGACCTCAAACCGACTGGGCTTTAAAAAATTCACACCATTTGATGTAACTAAAAAAAATCTTGAAAGTCTTCCCTTAAAAATTTTCGGCAGGGCAATCAGTTGAAGGTTTTACGCTTGGAAAATTTTTAAACTAGTGAGATTCCCTCGAAATTTAAATAACAACTTTATAATAATCATTTGAACTTAGAAGAAAACTCTAGCGAAGCTTAACCATTAAAATTATTTTACCAAATTAGCTTTTCTTTACCAAATCCTATATGTAAAACTAAATTTATTAAAATTAATCATTTTAAAAATAATTTTTCACGGGACGTCTCTTACATTATCTTTGTACAAAGTATTAGAAGTGTCGACAAACTTTTTAAAATACCGAGAGAGCGAAAATCATTTTTGCATTGTGTGTTCACGTAAGTTAGACTGTTATATAACAAATGTGAAATGTTACTTTTCTTAATTTTGGGTAAACACCGAGTATAAGGAAACACGAATAAATTTATAGCGCATATTTATCGCTTTTTGTTCTTCTTACTATTATTTCAATTTAAATAACTATGTATTCTACGTAAATCAACGTAATTGTGGTAAATAAATCTACGTAAATTAGCACATTTGGTTTATCACTCGCATTTGTGGTGCCAACACCCGAAGATTTTCAAGTGTTCAAGGCAAAATTCGGGCCTAAAAATAAATTTTCAGTGAATGTATTAAAACGTAAAATTTATCTTTGGATGCATTCAGGAAAAGTTTTAAAACTGACTTAAATAAGCGCTCTTTTTGAGCCTTTAAAGTCATTTCAGATCGCTATGTTCGTGATATTTTGTTAGAATTGTAGTTTATATTGGCGACGATTAAGTCGCATATTTAATGTTGTTGATGAAAAAACAAGAAAAGAAAAATGAAATGATGAAACAGTTAAATTAAACTATGCATAGACTATGCTTAGTAAAATATTAATTCTGTTATTTGATCATTAAATAATAAAAAATAATATTAGTAATGTTTCAATGTTAATATAAGCAATTTTTGTGTTGAACAAACGTCTTCAAAAGTGTAAAATACAGAAATGCATGATTTTTACAGAGCATGAAATTTTTTATATTTTAATGTTATTTTTAATGAATTTTTGCTTTTGAATATCTATACAGACAATACTGGTGTTTGTGTCCGTGATAGCCAGTTAACTCATAGACAGCTAGTTAATTATTTACTTCTAGTTTTAGGTAAACAACCGAGTAATGTTGGATCATGCAAATTTACATACTAATTATAAAACATTAACAGTATGAGTCAATTTAAAGCGTAACACAGTGACAGTTAGGGCCGGTTCACACCGGAGTGGCAGCTGATAGGTGACGCACAGCGCACACAGTTTACACCGCAGCAACAATGAGAGTGTAATGATGTAAACGCGCGCGTTCACTATCAGCTATCAGCTGCCACTCCGGTGTGAACCGGCCTTTAAAGATTCAAACGACATTCAATGGCAAAACAAAACAGCAGAGTTTGTATTTATTGAAGCTCAAACATCCAGTTTTCAAATTCGTACATAAATCTGTCTTATTTTTCTAATAGGAGCAGTAAACACAACAATAAAGTAAACATGGGCCTCAAAAAAGATAAACTTTTTTATTAGTGAAAAATAAGAAACGATGCTTCTTGTGCTTGTTAGAACATAATTTTCCAAGTTTTTCTTAAAAAAAATTGAGTACAATTGGAACGATGAGTTTTTATGACAATTAAATGCGGCCAGTTTTCGTGTTTTTTCATTGAAAATTTGTTCTTAGGCCCGGATTTTGTCTTGAACACTTGAAGATCTTCGGGTGTTGGCACCACCAATGCGAGTGATAAACCAAATGTGCTAATTTACGTAGATTTATTTACCACAATTACGTTGATTTACGTAGAATACATAGTTATTTAAGTTGAAATAATAGTAAGAAGAACAAGGAGCGATAAATATGCGCTATAAATTTATTCATGTTTCCTTATACTCGGTGCTTTAAGAAAAGTAACATTTCACATTTGTAGTTATATAACATCGTACTTGCGTGAACACACAATGCAAAAGTGATTTTTGCCTACTCCATATTTTACAAAGGTTTGTCGACACTTCTAATACTTTGTACAGAGATTACGTAAGAATCGTCCAATTTCACTTACATCTTTTTCTTGTAAACTAATGGAACAGCTTGTCAAAAAAGAACTTCTTGTCCTTTTCCATATCATTTTGTCAAGGTTTTAACATGGTTTTAAGGCCAAAAAGTTCTACAATAACACAACTGTTGGAAACTTTTAATGAGTGGACGCAGGCACTAAAAGATAAACTTCTAATTGATGTCATTTACTTGGATTTTGCCAAGGCATTTGACACCGTGTCACATCAAAAATTGTTATATAAGCTAGAAAAATATGGTGTTTCTCGTAAATTTTTTAAATGGATAGAAGAATTTTTAGTTGGGCGGGAAATTAAAGTTGTAATTAATGACTCAGTATCCAAATCATTTCCTGTAAAAAGTTCAGTTCCTCAGGGTTTTGCTTTGGGTCCATTTCTTTTTCTTATTTATATTAATCATATGTGTTAAGTACCCACAAATTAGACTTTTTACAGAGAATACAAAGTTGTTTGCAAAATCTTCATCTAAAGATTACCACATTCGAAACTTAAGACTTCAAAAAGATTTAGATAGAGTATGCAGCTGGTCACAAGACTGGCAATTGCAATTGTCAGATCATAAATGTGAAGGTCTTCATATTCAAAATCATATGTAGCAAAGAGTTAATTTGTAAATATAAGCTTGGTAATATTGTACTTGCAACTACAGAATTGATGCGTGACCTAAGTGTTTATATATCTCATGATATGAAATTTTCTAAACACTGTAAAATCACAGCAAAAAAAGCAATGAGAGTGAAAAAAATGCAATTACGTTTTTAAAAATATTACGTTTTATTTTATAAATTGACGTGTAATTTCTTTGTTTTAGTCCTATACTTAAAACCTTACATTTAGATTCTGATAATTCCATTTGCCAGTCATCTGACCAATCAGAAATTCGGTTTAGGTCATCTTGTAACATTGATGTTTTTTCTATTACTTTATCTGAGGAATAACTATTGTATATCTTCGCATCGTCAGCGAAAAGTTTGATTTCCGAGTTGCGAACATTTCCTATTAGATCATTAATATAAATCAAAAAAAGAAAAGGCCCTAGTACTGAACCCTGAGGAACTGAACTTTTAACTTTTCGAGGAGATGATTTAGAGTTATTAATCAGCACTCTCATATTCCTTTCTACTAAGAAAGCCTCAATCCATTTCAAAAATCTTCCAGTCACTCCTAGTTTTTCCAATTTATAAATTAATTTCCTATGCGAAACCTTATCAAACGCTTTTGCAAAATCCAAATAAACGACGTCAATGAAATTTTTATTTCTCAGAGAAGAAGTCCAATTGTTTAACGTTACTAGGAGCTGCGTTATAGTAGAACTTTTAGCCTTAAAACCATACTGGTACCTTGACAGAAAATTTACAAAAAAGATTAAAAATTCATCTTTAATCAAGCGCTCCATTATTTTACAAACATTAGATGTGTAACTAATTGAACGATAATTCATTAGTTTACTTTTGGAACCTTTTTTGAAAAGTGGGATTACAAAAGCAGTTTTCCAATCGTCAGGTAACATTCCTGTATTAAATGATTTTTGATATATTTTTGACAATGGATGTGCAATAACGCTTGCAAGACGTCGCAAGAAAATTGCTGGAAATCCATCTGGAGTTCTAGAGATCTTGTTTGGTAATTTTTTAATTGCTTTTATAACATTTTTGACACTAAAAAACATACCTTCTAGATTTCCAATTTTATTTTGATTATAATCAGGGATTTTTCCATCATCTTCAGTGAATACTGAACTGAAAAAATCCGCAAAGATTTTAGCCTTTTCTATGTCGTTATTAGTTAAAGTGTTGTCTTGTTTAAGTAAAGGAGGTATGTGTTGCTTAGTTTTAATTTTACTATTTGCAAATTTAAAAACAATTTTTTATCAATTGAGTTTAATATTTGTTTTTCTATACTAATATGATAATTTTTAACTAAATTTTTGTAGTCGTTACATAGTTTTTTGTATTCGTTTTGTGTATCACGCCCTGTTTTATATTTTCTCCATGTTTTACGTTTTTTGTTTTGTAATTTTTTTAATGTAGCGAGGACATTTATGAGATATTTTAGATTTGAATATTCTTTTTAAAGGTATATGATTCTCGATTCCTTCATTTATTACGTTTTTAAAACATTGCCAGAAGTCTTCTACTGTAATGCAAGACAAAAAAAGGCGATCCAAATCAACAGTCATTAGATATAGAGAAAAAATCTCATAGTCACACTTCGAAAAATCTGGCACCCCCCGTATTCTACCAACTTATCCTCAGTAATCAACACATCTCGATTTATAGTAAATCCAACGGAATGATGGTCCGAAGTTTAAAAGTTTGGTAAAACAATAGTTTCATTAATAATTTCTGGATCATTTGCAAAAAGTGGATCAAGAAAGTTATTGTTTCTAGTTGGTTCAGTGACGAGTTGAACTAACGCAAGCTCATTAAAAAAATTTTACCACTCAATCTCGTTCTGATTTGTAGACTGGATTTTAAAAGCATTCCATTTTATACCTGGCAGGTTAAAATCACCTGCCAGAATAATGGAACCTCTGAAATTTTCTGTTATTTCTCTCAAAACATTAAAAATAATTGAATCTTCTTGTCTTGTTGTTTGGGATTTTCGGTATAAACAAATCAAACGAATTTTAGAATTACGAACAACTCTTATGTCGACTGCTGTAATTTCAATTGTATTGTATATCTCATTTACACTAACTAACATAACATGCAATTCAGTTTTGGCATATATACGAACGCCACCTTCTTCTTGGTTATCATGATCTTTTCTAAAAATCGTGTATAATTCGTTACCATTTATCATATTGTCTTTAATAGTATCGTTTAAACAAGTTTTTGATATAAATAATATTCTACTACACCATACACACTATACTCACCGGAAACCAAACAGTCTAATTCTTTTAGGGAGTTTTTTAGGCTTCTCGCGTTAAAATATAAAACTTTTAACTGTTTGTTTATTTCGTAACCGGTTTGCACTTCCCCCTAGTTTGAATCCAACTGTTTAATTTCTGATCTAGCACTTAAATCCTAAAGGACAGGAGGCCCTTTATCAGTGTATCTGATCGTTATGCGACGAGCGTTACCATTATTTATAATATCGTTTTTTGCAGTCAAAAGATTTTGTGTATAACCCGTTGCTCTTCTGTAAGCGATGGTCTTATGTAGACACCGCTGTATGTATTCGAGCTTTTGAAACGTCCACCTGCGGCTACCATGTTATTTCGGATGCGCGACGATGCAAAACGAACCTTTAAAAGCCGATTTGGGTATTTCTCTGTTTTTCTACCCATCCGGAAGTGCTGAATAACAGAGACGTTTTCATCACCATCATCAAGATGATCCACCACATCTTGGACTGCTTTCGTGTTTTTTTGGTGGTTTCTGTTTTTTGTTTTTTTTTTGGGGTGATTTCTCTTCCCGCGCTGTTTTCCTTTGCCTGTGCTCGGGTGTGTCTTTTTGTGTTTTCTCCTTTGGGGGTTTAGAAAAAACTGTTTCGCAGATTTCGACCACTAAATCTTTATTCAATTTTTTCATACTTTCTTTTTCAAACTGGTCAATCCGCGAAGACATTGCTCGTTTGAGCATAACCTTTGAGTTCACAAAAGTGTTCGTTTTTCATTTTCCTATCTCCGTCGACCTATCTCCATTTGTTCAATTCTCTGTTTTAAATTTTGGTTTTCATTTAAAAGCGCTTCGAATCCTTCTTTCTTTACCATTTTTAAATGCGAGCGAAATATGATTCAACTGGTTTTGATTGCGCTTAAACTTGCAGATCAATAGAAAAATTTTTGTAGCGTTTTTTCTTAGGCGGTTTTGACAAAATTAAATTATGGAAGATAGTTTATAAAACAATTTAAAACAGCATTTATTAATTAATTTAACAGCCTATGTTTTATTATAAGTTATTTAAAACACAATTGTAAATATAACCTTACTCTTTAGTTATTTTCTGTCAAAGAAAATCCAATAAATTTTATTTAAATATTAAAAACAAAATATTCTGCTTTGCAACATAACATTTATAACTGTGTACATATAAACAAACGTTTTCCTGATCTAAACGTCAAAAACGTCTAAAAAACCAACTGTAAACCTAATTATATGTAAAACCGCCGCACAAAAAGTTATGTAAAGAGCAATTATCCAATTTCAACGAAATTTTTTCCCAAGTCTAATTTTGCGAATTTTTTCGTTCAATCAACTAATATTATAGCAACACTTTTCTTACATATTTTGTTAATTTATTCAAAATGTGATTTACGACTTTTTTTCAACAAATTTTTTGGGGCTACTTTTTAGAGACCAGTGTGTAAGTGTACTCCCTTAATTTTGTTTGCGAAAAGTCATGTACAAATAAATCAGTGTTGGTAAAAATTACAATGTTGTTTGTAAACTTTTACGAAAAACACTTTTGTTTATAAAGCCTCTTTTTTTCATATATTCTAGTTGTCGGTTTGGCCTAGTGGTTAGAGTCTGGGACTTGCATTCAAAGGTCTAAGGTTCGATTTCCTCTGCAGACAATTTTTTTCAATTTTTCCAGAATAGTTTGTAAAATTTACAAACAAGTTTCTTGTCCCATTAGAAAGTCACGTTTTTGTAAAATATGCAAATGTTTTAGTGAAAAAAGTGCAAACAAGGTTAAGAGAGTACACTTACACACTGGTCTCTAAAAAGTGGCCCCAAAAAATTTGTTGAAAAAAAGTCGTAAATCACATTTTGAATAAATTAACAAAATATGTAAGAAAAGTGTTGCTATAATATTAGTTGATTGAACGAAAAAATTCGCAAAATTAACTTAAAAAAATTTCGTTGAAATTGATAATTGCTCTTTACATAATAAACATACAGTTTTGTCTCGTGCGGCGGTTTTATATTTTATAATTAGGTTTACCACTAGTTTTGACGTTTAGACGTTTTTGACGTTTAGATCAGGACGTTTGTTTGTACGTACGCGGCTGTAAATGTTATGTTGCAAAGAAGAATATTTAGTTTTAAGTATTTAAATAAAATTTATTGGATTTTCTTTGAACAGAAAATAACTAAAGAGTAAGGTTATATTTACAATTGTGTTTTAAATAACTTATAAAAAAAATAGGCTGTTAAATTAATTTATAAACTATCTTCCATAATTTAATTTTGTCAAAACCGCCTAAGAAAACACGCTACAAAAATTTTTGTATGATCTGCAAGTTTAAGCGCAATCAAAACCCGTTGAATCATCTTTCACGCACATTTAAAAATGGTAAAGAAAGAAGAATTCGAAGCGCTTTTAAATGAAAACCAAAGTTTAAAACAGAGAATTGAACAAATGGAGATAGATTGACGGAGATGGGAAGATGAAAAACGAGCATTGTCTTCGCGGATTGACCAGCTTGAAAAAGAAAGTATGAAAAAATTGGATAAAGATTTAGTGGACGAAATCTGTGAAACAGTTCTTTCAAAAATGATACCACTTCTAACCGCTCAAATGGAGAAAATGCTTGATCAAAAAGACCATTCAACCCTAGTAGTCATTTCAGGTCTAAAGGAAAACAGCTCTGCTGCGGAAGAACAAAAAGCAGTCCAAGATGTGGTGGATCATCTTGAAGATGGTGATGAAAAGTCGCTGTTATTGAGCACTTCCGTATCCGTAGAAAAACAGAGAAATACCCAAATTGGCTTTTAAAGGTTTTTTTTTGCATCGTCACGCATCTGAAATAAGATGGTAGCCGCAGGTGGGCGTTTCAAAAGCTCGAATACATACAGCGGTGTCTACATAAGACCATCGCTTACAGAAGAGCAACGGGTTATACAAAAAAATCTTTTGACTGCAAAAAACTATATTATAAATAATGATAACGCTCGTCTCATAACGATCAGATACACTGATAAAGGGCGTCCTTTCCTTTACGATTTAAGTGCTAGATCGAAAATTAAACAGTTGGATTCAAACTAGGGGGAAGTAAAAACCGGTTATGAAATAAACAAACAGTTAAAAGTTTTATATTTTAACGCGAGAAGCCTAAAAAACTCCCTAGAAAAATTAAACTGTTTGCTTTCCCGTGAAGATAGTGTGTATGGTGTAGTAGACATATTATTAATATCAGAAACTTAGTTAAACGATACTATTACAGACAATATGATAAATGGTAACGAATTATACACAATTTTTAGAAAAGATCGTGATAACCAAGAAGGGGGTGGCGTTTGTATATATGCCAAAAGTGAATTGGATGTTATGTTTGTTAATGTAAATGAGATATACAATACTATTCAGTCTTACAGCATTCGACATAAAAATTTGATCCGTAATTCTAAAATTCGTTTGATTTGTTTATATCTCAAAAACCCCAAGCAACAAGACAAGACGATTTAACTATTTTTTATGTTTTGAGAGAGACAACAGAAATTTTCAAAGGTTCTATTATCTTGGCAGGTGATTTTAACCTGCCAGGTATAACATGGAATGCTTTTGAAATCCAGTCTACAAATCAGAATG
>JASAMX010029923.1:0-12120 GCA_030248175.1 Microlaimidae sp. YZB2_3 | reverse complement strand
TCCAAGGGCCATTGACTTCCTCAGAAAAACAATTCAATAGAGCATATAAAGACTTCAAAACATAATTTTCAGGAAGAGTGCCCTTGTTAGTGTTGAAATACACAAAAATTGGAACTATTGGGTTTTTAATTTTGAGTTATTTATTTGCATGAAGAAAAATATCAAATTTCTCATGTTTACCTAATGTATAAACAAATTTTCTGTGGTTATTAAAATATTTTAAATTTAAATTTGAATTTTAGTTTAAAATTTGAATTTTAGTTTAAAAAAGCACGCATGTCGCATAAAGCGAAAAATGGTTTTATCTACTCTGCTAAGAGTAGAAACCAAAAGAAGCATGTCGCACAAGTGCGATAAATCTATAAGTTGTTGGTGTTGCTTTTAAACTAAAACTACAATAATTTTATGATACAAATTGCTTTGGTTTTGGAACTCCCATTTTTGTTGAAGCAGTATTAACGCTTATAATTTGTAATTTTTATCAGAGATTTTTGTTAATTCTTATGTTGTATGTTTGATGCACACATTTGTTATTATTTTACTTATTATTATTCAAAATGACAGTTCTTATTTTTTCAGGGTATCTGTGTTATAAGTTTATCAGCGTTGTTCTTCTTGATACAGGATATTAAGTTCCTTGTATGCATTACCTGTAAATCGATTATATTTTTTGTAATATTATATATGGGCTAGTTTCCTGACACTTCTACAAGTTTTAGGATAGGTTTTATGTGTTTCCATATATTATTTGTTTTCTTAGCCATTTTTTCTATGATCCTCTTGGTTAAAGAGTTTTACAAGTGTTTTGTTTAAATTATTATGGAACTTCCATTCTTTTTTAGTTATGTGCCAGCTGAGCAGTTGTTTCTTCTTTTCCGTTGTACCTTATTAAAACTTCTTTGATTTGCAGACCTTGTAATAATTGATGGCATTACAATCATTGAATATTCATAAAACTCTGGTTCATCAGGATTGTTTAACAGAGTTGGATGGATTACAATCATTGAATTATAAAAGATTGATTTGCTAGGAATTTCTCAAGATTGTTGTGAATCTTTTGAGTATTGTTTATTGCCTGTTAGTGTGCCAAATGATTCCTTCTACTTGTTTCTTTTTTGATTTGTTGGAGAAGAAATTCTGAGTACTTTACTTGTAAAACTGGTTTATTTTCAGCATATTATTTGTTCTCTTAGCCATTCTTCCTAACATATTCTAGATTAAAGAGTTTTACAAGTGTTTGTTTAAATTGGAACTTCCATTCTTTTTTCTAGTTATGTGCCAGCTGAGCAATTCTTCTTTTTTCCTGTTGTATTTTATTGGAACTCCTTTTTGATTTCCGAAAACCCTGTAGTAATTGATGGCATTACACCTATTGAATATTCATAAATCTCTGGATTTATTAGGCATTGATTTAATTTGTTAATGGCAATACTATCATTGAATTATGCAAGATTGATTTATTAGGAATTTCCAAAAAAGATTGTTATAACACTTTTGCGTACTGTTTTTGCCTGTCTAGTGTGCCAAATTATTCCTTCTACTTGTTTCCTTCTTGTTTGTTGGAGAAGAAATTCTTGAGTACTATACTTAAAAAAATGGTTTATTTTCAGCACTGGTAGAAAGATGGGTGTTAACTGTCTGTTTTCCTACTATTTAGTCATCTACGGCTTTTATCTACCTGGGTGAACGTTAAATCAAAAAGTACACGTTATATCAAATGTAGTTGCATTGATATTTATGGTTTAATCATAATTAACATCTGGTCTTTCTGTTCCTAGTGTGTTTCGAAAATTTCTCTCATGACTTTATTTTATATGTTTAGTGTTAAATAAACGAAATTTTGAAATCAAGAGGTTGGGACATTTTTATAAATTCTTTTGATAAAATATTAGAAAATTGATTTTTATTTTAACCGAGTTTAATATGTTGTACACAAATTTCAATTACCTTTTCTATAAAACTTTCATAAGTGTTGCAAATTCTAGAAATTCTTATAAATTGAGAGTATAAGACATTTATTCCCAAACTATTTGAAACATTGCTTTCTTTATGAACATATCTAATAACTTGAAAATTAAACTCATCTGTTTTATTGAACACATTTACTAGCAAGTTGTTTATATTATTATTATTACACTTCTCGTTCCCTACTTTTTGTCTTCGGAAAGCTCATCTCGTCTCGCGTCTTTTAAGTTCGATTTTATAAACGTACTTTTCAAAAAACAAATTTTTCATAATTTGCGACTTATATCACAGAATTTAAACCTTTATTTTTAAACCTAAGCAAAACCTTTAAAACTCAAGCAAAGTGATTTCTAAAATAAGTGCTTCGTTTTTACGATTTAAAAAAAAAAACGTTTTGATTAGTCGTTTTTTACGCGCGTGTGCAATTGATTAAAATTCTCGTGTTCTTAGCTTCCAAAAATGTATTAGCAAGTTTTAAACAGATCAGAAAAATTAAGATTTGTGGGAAAACTAATAAAAACATAAATATTGAGAAGACAGATAGTTTTTTAAATCGGTTAAACCAGCAAAAAGTGACTTATTCCCAGATAATATAAAAAAACGGTCTTTAGTCCTCTCAAAAACCTGGGTTCAAAGGTTATCTTCTTGACAAAACCCCTAAGTTCCTATAAACTCAGGGTTCTTAGTACTCGCCTTCCATTCTCAAACACTTTTTTTATTTCTGGGACGTGGACACACACCAACCCGAAAAGCAAGGGGTGGGCAAACACAAATTCCGAAAACTTTTTTAAAATTTTTTTAAAACCATTAAAAACGTAAAGTTTATCAAATAAACTACTTTTTATTTTGGGTTTATGTCAAAAAAATGTAAAATTAAGCTTACAATAAGCCTTTAGACACGCGGGTTTTTTTTTTACACAAACCCAAAAAGTCGTTATTATTTGATGAAACTTACGTTTTTAAAGGTTTCAAAAAATTTTGTAAAAAGTTTTCGAAATTTTTGTTTGGCCCCCCTAGCCCCCCGGGGGATCATCCCCCAAAAAAATTTTAGAGGCAAAAAATTCTGGGGAAAAATGGCGTACATTTGATGTATACTAACTTGCATTTACCCAGACCCCAAGAGCATCGTGCGATTTTAAAATTAAGTGGGCCCCCATATTAAAAAACGCGAAAAAAACGCGAAAACCGACCGAATTCAAATCGTCATAAAAAACTCACCGTTCCAATCGTCCTCGAATTTCCAGGACAAACTTAAAAATGTATGAGCTAACACCATACCAAGTAGCGTTTCTTATCTCGCAGTAAAAAAAGTTTTGATTTTTGTGGCCCAGGTTTTTTCACCGTATTAGCAGTAGTGATGGCGTCATAGATAAACGTTATTTTCAAATTATAGCCAAAAATCTAAGCTGACACTACTATAGATATTGTTCTAATTGGTTCGACCGTTCTTAAGATATAACGTTTTAAAGTTTACATTTTGTCGCCAGTCTCAATCATTTTTGAAGACACTTAAGTTTTAACATGGCAAACTCTCTGTTTTCACATTGCAATAAAAATACCACAATGGTGTCACTCTCGGTTTTACATGTCCTGGGGAGAGGTAAAAATCGTAATAGAAATCAGTCAGACGTATTTATTATGTGAAATATATTGATTAGCATTTTTTTCTGAATGTGAAGAGGCACGCTTGATGAATGCGGCTCAAATCTCCTAATACAATTTTACGAGGTCGGCCATAAATTCTTCTATAGTCGATTTGGAGGGTGAGTCTGTCAATTTGCACAAGCTTTTTTGATTTTTATGTGTTAACACACATAATCATAAAAAAGTATTTAAATTATTTACATGCAGGATCAATATTACAATATCACGAGAGAAAAAAAAACGGACGGAAATTCAAAAATAAATCAAACGAAAATTCGGGATTTGTTTTATTCTTGGAATGTTGTTCACGTGAAAATTCAGAGGCTGCTAACCGGTTGGTTGGTAATTTTTGAGCATTTCTTAATTAAAAAAAATACATTGCACACGCTTTTCTTAATAGCCTAGCCTTGTGAGGTGATATTATTGTTGTTAAAAAAAAAGAAAATTATAAAATTTCAAAAAGAAAACCGAAAATTTCCAAATTAAACTACAGACTGTTGAATAACCAAACCACCCATTGAAAAAGGTTTTAAATTACTCAATATATTATATACTTGTGATCTACAGTTTATAAAATTAGCAAAAATACGTAAGAATGCACATACAACGACAACAACAAAATGTTGACAGTTGCGTGAGCGGGTTCCAAATAATTTCAAAGTTCCTGCGACGTAATTTTTAGGAAGTCCTGAGACATAACTCATAAGTCATAACTCTTATAATTGTTAGCAGAATTTCACACTTGAATTTTGACTTTGAAACAGTAAAACTTTAGGTCAATCCATTTAAAACATGCAACTCAGGTTCTTGAAAACTGTTGCTAATGCTTTAATTTGTTTAGTTTTTTTATTTTGTGTAGATTTCATTATGACGTTATTAAAAAAGAGTTCTCAACGAACCTAATCCCATTGTAAGAAAAAGCCTCATATGCGTTCGAAATAATGCTTTTATAACAGTCCGTTCATATTCGTTATTTATATGTTATATACCTCCCATATATGCATTTTTTAAACCCTACTCGCGAAAACAAAAAAACTAAAACCTGGCGATCATTTTTTATAAAAAAGCTAACATGGACATCTTTATACTGGACAACCCATTTTCTTCAAAAAAGCCTTATTTTGTATTTTGCAATCACATTTAAAAATTTTGTCTCCAAATTGATTGGCCAATAGAGAGCCAGATTATCATATTTTTTAAAAAGTCCACATGAAGATTTAGACAACCCATTTTTACCAAAGGTGCCTTCGGATTTTGCTAATTGAAAACTCTTTTTTTTTCTTTCTAAACTAGTTCAAAATTATCGGTAAGCGATATAAATCGATGGAGATAAAAAAAATCTGTCATATTGTAAGTTAAAACCATTAAATTTTTACATGCACCTAAACGCAGCTTCGATGTACCGCAAAACTTTTTTCCGGCCAATAGCTGCAAACATGTGTTATAGGGTTTTTAATTCTGGATCTGGAAATTACGAATTCAACCCTATTGCAGTTCAGGCGCGGAATTTATATCGCGTCTCGCGTCTCAGTGTATAAGAACGCCCGGAGGCTAAACGCCGTTCCATACCCGCATCCGAGGCAACCTTTTCTCTTTTCTTCAAGGTTTTCTCTGATTGATTAGCGGAGAAAAGAAAGCTGAATATATTTTTGCGTTCGCTGATTTTTGATTTTCATTTTATTTAGTGATTTGCAACTCGAATTAATTGAAAAACACAAGGGGTACTCGACCTGAACACAAAGGTACTGGACAGGAGGGTACGAAGCTAAGAAAACTACGTTTGTCACAAATCCGTAAACTGTAGGAACTGATTGTAGTTTTTTGCCCTTTATGACAATTAAGTCGTTACAAATTCGTTTTTTATTAGAAAATAATATTTTTTAATTAAAGTCATTTTTTTATTTAGTACCCTTTTTGTCCTGTGTCTTCGTTTCACTACTTGCATAAATTATAGTCAGTTTATTTGTAGAGTTTGTGTTAACTTCCTCCTGTTCCGAATTCCAACTTAAAATTGGCATAAATATACTTATGTAATAAATAATTGTAGCTGCTAATATTCTTTTGTTAAATTTATTACCTGCGATATTAAAATTTAGTCATGAGCTATAATTTACTTATAGTTAAAAGTTATTTTTGTTATTTGTGAACCGTTTATTAACTTATTTTCTAGATTAAATTTCCAAAAGTCCCATGACAATACATTTGTCAGGTTGTGAATGGTAATATAACGTTGTCGTCATATACAAAAATTCCGTGAAATAAAAAACGAGATAAAACTTTCTCTCTGTTTCCCCTAAAATAAATTAACTGATGAAAATTATGACATTGCAAAAAACAGTTTTTTTTAATTCTGTACTTTAAAGTTTTCTCAATGCGTATATGTATTTTAAAGCAAAAAAAAAATAAACCCTACATAAGTGGCTTTCCTTTCATTATAAAACCTTAATTATCTATATATATAAATACTTGAGATATTTATGTACAAAGAAACCTCCGGGTTTTTTTCCTTAAAAACATAAAAAAAATATTTATATAGACAGCCAACTTTTCCACGATTTTTAAGTAAAATTGCGAAAAAATTTGGCAAAAAAAAAAAAATACTTGATCGTCGTCGTAAGTAGGAAACTTGAAGCCCTCATAAAATTTTGGGGCTTGGAGGAACCCTGAAAACGAGAACTTGGAGCCATAGTAAAAAATTGGTTTAGAGCTACGTTTAGTTTTCGGCTTTTGATTAGGTATTGATTTTAGGGTTATAAACGTTTGGCTTTAAGTTTCACGCTGGTGATGTTTCTATTTTTCAATATCATGCTCCGGAGCTCAGGCTTTTTAATCAGAGGGAGCTCCATAACTCCGTTCCTGAAATGAGAAATTTAAAGCTTATTTACAAACGAAATATATTTTAAATTATTTTACCTACATTTTCACGTCTGTTTTTATTGATTTTAATTAGTTTTGAAAAAAAAACTCTTTAAAAAATTTTATAAAAAAATAATACATGACATTACTATTTAATTTTTTTGGTATATGTACAAACTCGAAGAGAGTTCTAAAGCTCCCGGCGGTTTCTCTCGAGCTCCCCGGAAAGCAGAGCTTCTCTTCAAACATCACTAGTCCATTCTAACATATCGAAATTTTCAATTTTTGGCTTCAAGCTCATATTTAACGGCTGTATATTTGCAGTATGTAATTTTATAGAGATATAAAGATTTCTTAATTGAGATATTATATAGTAATCTATGGTTGAATTATACTTGGCTGACGCTGAAAATTAGTATGCAGACATGGGACCAATTAAAATTGGGCGGTTATGACTTTTTTGTTTAAAAAATCAAATAAGAACGCAGAATTACTTTTTAATTCCACCTTTTTACAAAATATACATACATTAACCAACTTTAGCTCTTTAAAATTTTGTTGTTGGATTTCAAATTGGGTATTTTAATAAATAATTATCAAAATAGGGGTTTTGATCTTTATTATTAAACCGCGTTCGTTTAAAATTTTTAACGGTTTCGTTGTTAAATTAAATAGTCGATTCAATACAGTAATTATCGAGATCAGCTAGATTTTATTTGCCTATAGTATAGTTTCTTTGTTTTTTTTTATAAAAGTTCTTTCTAATTTGCTGCGCAATGCAAACACAACATAAACAAAGCGTACAAAAACACTTTTAAACTTATTAAAAGGACTATAAACATTTAAATCGATGAATTTCTTACTGATAAATGAGCTTAAAATTAACCTATCGTTATGTATTTTATAAATTGTTACAAGTTTTACGTTAATATTAGCGATATTTTTTTAAGAATATTTTCAAAATGTAATAACTTCAATAACAGGAAAAAATCAAGAGCTTCGTCCCGTTTATTTGACTAGTTAAACATCTAAAACATGTTTGCCACATTTGTACAAACATTTCGGCGGTTTTAAATAAATTAAAGTTTGTTGTTTAATTTTTTGAAAATAAAAAAAAATCATAAAAGTTAAATTATAAAAAAGTTTTGCAATTAATTAATACAAAAGCAGGGTGGGCTTTTGAGGTTCTAAACTGTGAACAGCTCTCAAGAGCTCAGAAAAACAGCACTATTACTATTATTATTACAAATCCAATAAATTTGAAAAAACAAGCCCATAAACTACACGAAAATGCATGTTTAAATTTGTAAAAAAATTGTTAAAACTTTGCGTTTCAAAAGATTTGAGTGGCATAGTGATAACTTTCACTCTTCTAACGTTTGAAACAGTTTATTTCAAAAGCTACGAACGCAAAATTACATCCAACTTTTTTCTTTTACTCCGCTGACCAATCAGAGAAGACCACTCTCCGGGAGAAAGAAGTTGCCTCGGATGCAGGTATGGAACGGCGCTTAGCGGCCCGGAGGGAAGCGGACGGCTGCACCAAGTTTAACATTAAGCAGCACTGGCGCAAGTTTACTCTCCGCGTTTCAGACAGGCTTTTAAAATCGCAAAGTGTTTAAGTCAGATTTCAAATTCACACAACATCATTGATAAAAACATCACTTTAAATAAAACTAAACAGAAATTAAAGAATGAAATAGCGTGAAAGTTAAAAAAATTAATTTTATGTACCTTTTACGCTATTTCCTTACGCAAATTTTTATTATTTAGTGTACAACTGCAGATGAACAACGACAAGGCCGAAAGCTTTTGTATAAATTATGTGGAAAATAACCGTTTTTAACTTTGTATGTATTGCTTTTATTCCTGCTTACCCCAGGAAAATCTATCGCTTAATTAAAACATTGTTAAATTTACAATATTCAAGTTAGTTTTGTATGTTTGATTTTTTTTACTATAGTTTGAGTAAAGTTGAAATAAAATTGTTGGGATTGGTTCATATATATAGAGATATTAAAATCAACAACAAAAAAAATCCAAAATAAATGCTGATATTATTAAGCATCCGAGTTTTATATTATCACATTAACAAATTCGAACAAATGAAGCTAAAAAAATACAGTGAAAATAATATGACATCCGTATGGCTGATACGGGCTATTTTAGTTGTATTTCCAAAAAAATTAATTTCAATACATTGTACGGCCCAATGCTAATTTTTTATACACAAAAACTCAATGCGTTTTAAATGGATCGATTCAAGTTTCGTCACCGGCCGGGTCACCAGGGGCTGGTTCACTAACGGCATGTTACCGGCTTTGTTATATACCTCTTCATTGCTTGAATTTCCTTTTTTTTTCTTGTAAAATTTCAGAATTTTTTTGATTTGAATTAAAAAACATATTTTTTAAGAATATAATTGATATTTATTTTAAATAAAAGCTAATAATAGCTATTTGGACATTAAAGCCTTTTTTAATTAAATCCTTGCATTGCATTATATTATTTTCTAATTTTATCATTGTTTATTTATTTTGTTTGACCGCAACAATTATATTAAAAATAAAGAATATTGTTGTGAAATTATTAGAAAAACATTTTAAATAGGACTTTTTTTATGACCAGCCAACTTAGCCAAAAACATAATTTTTTCACAATATAATTCATGTTTATTTTAAATAAAAGCTAATAATAATTATTTGGACACTAAAGCCTTTTTTAGATTAAATCCTTGCATTGCATTATATTATTTTTTAATTTTATCATTGTTTATTTATTTTGTTTGACCGCAACAAGTAGGGTAACTGACTTAATTTCGGCCACCTTTTTTTATTTTTTTGAATAAGTTTTTTCTGGCTTTTGCAATCAAGCCAAAATTTGGCCTAAAAATTAAACAATAGCTATATTTGTTTTTCCAGTGCAAAATTTGAATATTTCTGTTACACTTAAAAATCAGTGAAGATTTAAACTTTTTTTTAAAGTGGCCGAAGTTAAGGCGCGTGCCATTTATTTCGGCCACCTACAAAAAACTGGCCATAACTATTGCTTAAACGATCAATAAAAATTTCTAAAGGTTGCAAATTTACCCTTAGGTATTGTTCTTGGTACATATAACTTAATTTTTCCCGTTTGCGAACTTTAATAGTTATTAGCAAGACTTTAAATAATTATGTCAAAACCTTAAAAAAACAAGTTTTAATAATTTTTTGTTCAATTTTTATTTTTGGCTTAAAAAACGTCAAAACAAAGTCAAACGAGCAAAAAAAAATCTTTATAAATACGGTGGTACAATGATATTTAAAAACAGCAAAAAACGGAAGGTTCTTTCACCTAAATTTTCAGGTGGCCGAAATTAACGGAATCTTAAAATGCGCAGTTAGTTAAACGCATTGCGAAATGATTTTGAAGAAAATATCAAAACAAGAAAATTAACAACTTTGAGCCTTAAATAGAAGATATTTTAAGGTTATATATTGCTTCGTTCTAAATTTGATGCAGTTTAAACACAAAGCAAAAATTAGGAAAATCACAAAAAATTCACTTTTTGTATGAAAATGTTGATAATATAGAACAGCAAAAATAAAAAACTTTTGCAAAAAGACTTTATTCAACATTAGTCCAGTTACTTTTGTGCTAGTTCTTTTGTGTTTTAAAAATAAGCCAATTTTTTAACACCCTAAATTGGTGGCCGAAATTAAGGCGTGGCCGAAATTAAGTCAGTTACCCTATATTAAAATTAAAAAATATTGAAATTATTAGAAAAACCTGATAAATAGGACTTTTTTTATAACCGGCCAACTTAACCGGTCGTTAGCATGCCGTTAGTGGACTGAGCCCAATCCGATTTTGACTCATAATAGGCACCTTGCACTGGAACTCTGTTTATACATGAAGTATGCAATACACATAGCGAGTCATCATAATGGAAATTACCGTATCTGCTACTTATCTTTCGTAGTATGCAGATCAAATTTCGAAAGCGCGCGAAATTTCGATCGGTTGATCTGCATACTACAAAAAATAACAGATAAGTAGGAGATACGGTAATTATCCATTATGGTGACTCGCTATGTTTATTGCATACTTCATGTATTAACAGAGTTCCAGTGCAAGGTGCCTATATTCCCAGGTCATTATATATACGACACTTCACGATCCCTATTTACAGAAAGTATTTAAAAAATCTATACTTTCACTGGTTGTGTTGCGTTAAATTACAGAAACATTGTTTACGGAATCGTAAACACTTTTTTGGATAAGAAAAACAATTCAAAATGCTATATTTTTATTTTTCATAAGCCTAGGCGAAATTTAAAAATTATTCTAAGCTTTATTTAATAACTGAACGGCGAAAGTTTTGTTCGCTTGATTTTTAGGTTTTGCTTGGGCGAAAGAAAAATGGGCTTAGGCTTAAGCTGGGAAGGTATTTCCTGTTACCCTTAAAAAAAATAAACATTTAAAATAATAAATTGCTAACAAAATCCAAAATTTTGTAAATATAAAAAAACATTTTTTTATTCTTTTTGCAAAAAAATTTTGAAAATTCTGACAAAAAACAAAACAATTTTAAACAAAAATATTTTTGTTTCCAAGAATATTGCGATTGCGTACTTTTTTACCACAGTACGCAGTATATAAGAGAAGCGAAAAAAGTGGAAAAATTCCGTCGCGGAAATTTTTTCTGCGGAAATAATTTTGCAGCGGAAATAATGGTTAGGAAATGCTGCTGCGGAAATGTTTTCCCCGGTATTTACGTAGAACCCCGCCTTCTACCCGATTTGGTCCAAGCTTTAAAAAGAAGTCCATACTTCATAATTCAATGACTTCTGTGTTGGCATGGACTGCTTGCTAATTAAATTTTTTTTTTAGAATTTCTTTTGATAACCATCAATTTTTATATTTCTATAAAATTTTATGGCCAACATTTGATCAGCGCTCAGTTGGTTCTCAGGGGAAGGGCAGTGACAGAATTTTTAGCAACCCAATCCACTGGAAAAAACGAGTATTAATTTTGCTGTCATCATATTATGCCATCATAGTGAAATGACTGTCGTCATATATTAAAGCCCATGCCTGCGTGTTCCTAAGCCTAGCGAAGCCTTAAAAAAGAAGCTAAACTTTAACGGCATAGGTAATTGATAACGTTTAGGTTCTTTTTTAGGCTTTGCTAGGGCTTAGGAGCACGCACGCAGGCATGGGTTTCGTCAAAACGAAAATTAATTATGCCGTCATAATAAAGCCTATGCTTGCGGGTTTATAAGCCTTAGCGAAGCCTAAAAATCCACCTAAACTTTATCAAATAACTGCGCGGTGAAAGCTTAGCTTATTTATAAGCTTCGCTTAGGCTCAGGGGCACGCATTCACAGATTAAAATTTTCGAAAAATAAAATACGCACCTTATAAATTAAAAAAGCAAGCAAACCTTTAACAAATAACGATAAATAATATTGCCGTCATATCACCGCCGTCATCATAAGGAGTGTCGTTATATTAAGTTTGTGCCTGCGTGTTTCTGAGCCTAAACGAAGCCTAAACAATAAGCTAAACTTTCACCAAGCCGTTATTTGATAAAGTTTAGGTTGTTTTTTAGGCTTCGCTTGGGCTTAGAAACCCGCAGACAAAGGCTTAATATGACAGCAGTCACTATGACGG
>JASAMX010029922.1:0-10440 GCA_030248175.1 Microlaimidae sp. YZB2_3 | reverse complement strand
ATGTTCTTCGTTCAGTTCGTATTGCTCATTTATGTATATATAAATGTATATATATATTAATATATATATATATTATTTTAGTATTATATACCTACTTTCTCTCTGTGTTTCTCTTTTCCTGGATAAAAATATAATTTGGCGACCGCGGAGTGGGGCGGAAGTAATCTAAAAATGAATCAAAATGATCGAACGCTGTGGATGGGCGACCTGGAACCATATATGGACGCTAATTTTATCGGGAATGCATTCTTGAAAATGGGCGAGGAGGTAAGAGAAAAAATTATTCTAAAAAAAGGTTGTATGGCAAAACTTCTTAAGAAAATCCTAGTTTTGTATATAAGTTGTGGGGGTGTTTATAAGAAAAAATTATTTGCAGCAACTATCAACCATACATCGATACATGGGCAAGTTGGTCTGAAGTGGGGAGGGGTTATACCCGGAATTAGGATGGAAGGTTTAAATCCGAAAAACGCATTTTACCTATGTCGTTTTTTCTGGAGTGCATTTTGCCCATATGCTTCCATTTTGAGAACGCTAATTTTAGGTCGAAAAGTCCTTTTCAGAGCTGTATCAAGCATACATGGCAAGTTGGTCTGAAGTGAGGAGGGGTTATAAATACCCGGAATTAGGGTGGTTGTTGGTTTAATTAAATCCGAAAAACGCATTTTACCCATTATCGTTTTTTTCTGGAGTGCATTTTGCCCATATCGTTTTTTTTTTTTGAAAAAAAAACATAAAAACCGCTAATTTTAGGGCGAAAAGTCCTTTTCAGAGCCCCCCATGGGGTTTTATTGGGGGGCTATTCCGAAATTGGAAGTGGGCACGGGAGCAGGCAACTTTTTTCAGACGGGGGGCAATAAAACAAGGGGGCAAACAGGGGAGAAAAAAAAGAGAAAAAAAGGAGAAAAAAATGAAAAAGAGAAAAAAAGGACAAACAAAGCAAAAATAAAGATGCACTTGTTGTTGGTAGGGTACGCTTAGTGCCCAGGGGGGGCGCCCCCCCCCCTCAAATCTGGCGAAGCCGGATTTTTTCGTAAGAAGGGAGGGACCCTTACGTTTTTTTGAATTTTAGGAGAAAAAATTTTTTTTTAATATTAATACAAAAACTTTTCTGATGCCTTGCAAAAGCATATTAATAGTCAAAAAATCAAATTTTTCCATCTTCGCGGGTAGTTTGAATTGACAATTTATCTTGTTTTTCGATTTAAAATCGATTATGCCCTTCAATAGTTAAGCATACATGTTAAATCAAACTACTATAAATATTATTAACCTTTTATTAACGTTTTAAACACATGTTTTAAATGCAAATGGAAAAAAAAAACTTAAATTTTGTAATAAACATCATCTGACATTAAAATTTCTAGTGTATTTTAGCGCCTTAAGTTAAAAATTTTCTCCCCTGCGGCCTGGGGGGCATTCTGCCCCTCGGACCCCCCTGGCAAGAGTCTCTGCCCCTTCACCCCGCTGGGGGGTTCTCGCCCCCAGACCCTCTCCCGTTCTGGAAGGCTGCCGCCCCTTCCCCCATCATACATGGGCACGGGGGGAGATTGGGGGGGCTAACCCTCCCCCAAATTTAACAAGGGGGGTTTAACCCTTCCCCACTCAGAAGTGGGGTGGGGAGAAAAGGTTAACCCCCAATTTTGGAAAAATGAAGAAAAAATGTCTTTAAAATGACTTCTAACTGCCTCCAAACTTAAGTTTTGAGGTCAAAATGAATGTTTTAAGCAATAAAATTGTCTTTTTGACATAAAATTAGCGTTTTTTACCTATATTTTTCTTTAAAATCGAAAAACGATATGAGTAAAATGCACTCCGGAAAAAAAAACGATATTGGTATTTTGCGTTTCTCGGATTTTAACCCTCTATCCAAATTTGGGGTTTAACCCCCCTCCGGACCAACTTGCCCATGTATGCCCCAGACCCTCTTCAGGGTTAGTATTTATAGCCCGGACCGTCCCCCCCCCCCCCCGAAATGAAATCCGAGGCACGCCACTGGGTACGCTATGGGAGGTTACCCCCATTTAGACCTGTTAGCGGTCTGGAAATGTCCCCTGCTATATCAAAAATATATAATATATCACAAATATATAATATACCGAAAAATTTGCAACTCCTATATAAAAAATTTTTTAAAAAAACTCCTATATTTTTTATGGGGTATACCTTAGTTACCGAATTTTCAGCATTTTTAGTACTGGGACCCTCCCCACCCCACAGGAATCTGTTTTTTTTTGGGTATAACCCACTCACCCCCCATACATGGGCACGGGGGGTTAACCCATACATGGGCAAGTTGGTACGGAGTGGGGGGGTTAAACCCCAAATTAGGAGGGGCATAGGTGGGCAGGGGGGGGGGTTGGGGGGGGTAACACCCCCAAAAATTTCGGATTTGGGTGACCCCCCCCCCCCCCCTAAATTTGGGGTACCCCGGGGACCATAGGTGGGCAGGGGGGGGGGTTGGGGGGGTGGGGGGTTATACCCCCCCAAAATTTAGATTTTGCTGACACCCCCCCCCCCCCTAAATTTGGGGTACCCGGGGACACCCCCCCCCCGAATTCGCCTCCCGGAGAAAAATTTTTAAGTGTTATAAAACGACTAAAAAAAATTTTCCGCGCTTCGCGCGGAGAGTTAATTGTTAATTGATAAATTTATCTTAGTTTTTCGATTACAAATCGGTTATCCCGTTCAGTAGTTAAGGTATACAGTTTAATAAAACTACTATAAACACTATTATCCTTTAATTAACGTTTTAAACGCATGTTTTAAATGTGTAGGTATAAGAAACCTTAAATTTTGTAATAAGTATCATCTGGAATTAAAATTTCAAGTGTATTTTAGCGCCTTAAATTAAAAATTTTCTCTCCCGGGGGGCATTCTGCCCCCCGGACCCCCCTGACAAGGGGCTCTGCCCCTTGACTCCGCTGGGGGGCTCTCGCCCCCCAGACCCCCCATTTTCTTGGGGGGGCTGCCGCCCCCCAGACCCCCCAGACCATGCACAGGTCTGCATCAAAATGTTTGTCATCGACTTTGATGCTTTTTTTTTGTGAAAACTTTACTCCTGCATTTCAATATATGCTAATGTAATTTTACATGTAATGCATCTTGCTAATGTAATAAAACATGGTGTTACCACTAAAAACATTATAAGACGTTGTAAGGCCAAATACAGTGTCCTGAATAAATGAAACCCTCGGCCCCCCAGACCCCCCCCAGATATGGGGGGCTGTTGCCCCCAGACCCCCCTTCAGGGTTAGTCGGGTCCCCAGACCGCCCCCCCCCGAAATGAAATCCTGGGCACGCCACTGCAAAAGGGGGGGTCTGTCTAACCCCAAATTTTTCCCTTTGCCGACCTAAAAGAGGTGTCTAGACCCCCCCCCCCTGGCTACGCCCATGTATGTATATGATCTTTAATTAAATATAAGATTATGGATTAAAAAGTTTGTGATACTTGACTTTATAATCAAGACAATAATATTATTATTCTATTATTACGTAATTATTAAAAAAAACTATGATTTCTAATCTAATTATAAGAATATATAAACACATTATTAATAAAAGAATTAAAAAATAAAATTTGTAAGTTGCAATAAGGTCTTATTTCAATTTTACACAGTTTTAAAGCATTTATAAGCTTGTTTTACGTTTTTTACGCGTTTTAAGCCCACTTTAAGGCAGCGCGGAAATATTGGGTACATTCCCCCCTCAAAATTTGAGTCTTGCCGCTTGCCGGACACCCCCCTAAAATTTGACCCCCTCCCCATATAACCCCCCCCCAAATGCCAGAGGCTGCCCACCTATGAGTTGAAGGGGGGGGTCCCAACAGGGCGATCGTCCCAACAAGGGGTTGAACAGCAATTCTCAGGATTAAACTGCAAAATACCCATATCGTTTTTTTTCTGGAGTGCATTTTACTCATATCGTTTTTCAATTTTGACGGAAAAACAGGTAAGAAACGCTAATTTTAAGTCAAAAAGCCCTTTTTATTACATTTTTGAGCTTTTTATTGATTAAAACATTCATTTTGACCTCAAAACTTAAGTTTGGAGGCAGTTAGAAGTCATTTTAAAGACATTTTTTTTCTTCATTTTCTCAAAATTGGGGGGGGCTTAACCTTGTTTTTCCACCCCCCACTTCTGGAGGGGGGGGGTTAAACCCAACTTCTCAGAATTTAAATTACCCCGGGGTCTACCCACATACATGGGCCCCCCCCCCCAACCCCCCGTGCCCATGTATGGGTTAACCCCCCCCCCCAAATTCTGAGAAGGGGGGTTTAACCCCACCCCCCACTCAGAAGTGGGGGGGGGGAGAAACGGTTAACCCCCCCCAATTTCGGAAAAATGAAGAAAAACAATGTCTTTAAAATGACTTCCAACTGCCTCCAAACTTAAGTTTTGAGGTCAAAATGAATGTTTTAAGCAATAAAAAGCTCAAAAATGCAATAAAAAGGGCTTTTTGACCTCCTAAAATTAGCGTTTTTTACCTATTCTTCCTTAAAAATCGAAAAACGATATAGGTAAAATGAACTCAGAAAAAAACGATATGGGTATTTTGGGTTTCTCGGATTTTAACCCCCCTAATTTCGGGTTTAACCCCCCCCCACTCCGGACCAACTTGCCCATGTATGCCCCCCTATAACTCCTATATAAAAAGAGGTAAAATTAGGCCATTTTATTAAGCCTTTCCATTTAAATGGCACCCTCCATTTTAATGTAAATAGTAGCCATTTTAATTCGGCGAATTAAAATGGAGAAGAAGCCGCCATTATAATAGCCATTTATTGATTTAATTTCACTTCATTTCGTATATATTCACAAGCAAGGGCGTAGCCAGTGGGGTTATTATGGGGGTTGTTGTTGTAACCCCCCCCCCTTTTGGGCTGGCGGAGGTAAAAAATGGGGGGTCGGTCCTAAAAGAACAGTTTTAAAAAATTGTCTCGCGCTTCGCTCCCGTCAGCGCTCGACATTTATATCTTTTTTACAACTTTTAAGTGATGTTTCTAATGAATTTTAAAGACAATTCTTGAAAATTTTTTCGTGCTGTTGCACGATTTTAAATGTTATACTTTTTGACACCTAAAATTTTTCCAGTTTAACTTAAAAAAACAATGCAAATAACAGCAAAAAGAATCACTCAGCGTGAAGCACAAAATTTTTTACCTTTTTTAATGTCTTTTTTACGGTATTTTGAAAATTTGGAGTACAACCCCTTTTCGAAAAATTTGTATGGAGTACAACCCCCCCCTTTCCGAAATCCCGACTACGCCCCTGCTCGCAAGTGTAATACTGTCCGGGCCGCCTGATGTCGGACAGTATTACACCTTCCGGCTTCCGCCCGTTTCAGAAAAATTGCCCCGTACGCCCCTTCCCCCCCCCCCAGTTTGGAATTTCCCCGCCCCCTTAATAAAACTCCAGGGGCAGTGGACAGGTCTGCGCGTGCATTGGTTATCATCACAGGGGAGAATACTATCACAACTTGTGCACTGCCCCCCCCAGGGGTTTTATTGAGGGGAGGAGCAATTCCAAAATGGGTGGTACAAGCAGGGGAGAAAATAAAAAAAGAGAAAAAAGGTCAAAAATGGCTTAAATAGACTAAAAACTGCAAAAATTTTGCGACGATGGCGTCATAATAGGTCAAAAAGGACGCCTGATTTTTGGGTACTTTTTCATTTGTGGGTGGGGGGAGGCACAGCCACTTAGATTCCGAGGGGTGCATTAGAGACCCCAACCAACTGTTCATCGCACTCCCTCGTCTTTTTGCATTAATGCTTAACTTTGTTGATAATTTAGGTTCGCTCTGTGAAGGTAGTTTTCGACAAGTACAGTGGACGTCCAGCTGGCTACTGTTTTGTGGAGTTAACGGATGGGGACGCCGCCAGACGAGCTATGCTCAACATCAACGGAAAAGGTAAATAACACGTAAAAATAGTTTTTTGACCCGTCCTCCCCCTCTTTTTTAAATTATGTTTAGTGTTGGGTGGAATCTCATTTCCGAAATCGTGGCTACGACCATGACCAATAAATATTATTATATGTTTCTATTATTCGTAAAACAAAAAAAATAAATTTTAGATAAAAGCAAGTATAATTCATGTTTTTGCTGTTTGTGACGCAACGAAACATCTATAGAACGAAACTATAGTCTATACAAAAATGATGCGGACTCGCGACAAAACTCGAACTTTGAAATGTTATCCATAACGGATGTTAGAATATGTGTGGGACATATATGGGAGTATAGCTTAGCCTCTTGGCTATCTTTTCAAAAGGTTAGGAAAAAAAGTTTTTCGATGACGTCATCACTACAGCCGATGCGGTGAAAAAAAAAAACCTGATCCCAAAAACAAAACTTTTTTATTAGTACGAAATAAGAAACGTCGCTTGGTATGCTGTTAAAATATACTTTTCTGAGTTTTTTCTTAACGTTTGAGCGAAATCGGCTCGCTCAAATTTTTTTTTATAATGCGTTGAATGTGCGCGGTTTTCGCGATTTTTCGCGAATTTTTGCCACGCTAATACGCTGTCCGAATTATTTATTTTGTTTTGCTTCCTGCTCGTTGTGTGTACGATATTGATCATATTGTTATATATTAAATGTCCGCCAATTTTTAATCCTTACTTTTGACCTAAAAAAAATTTTTGGGGGTTGACACCCCGGGAGCTAGGGGGGGCCAAACACGAATGCAAAAAATTTTTTCAAATTTTTTTTTCAAAACCATCAAAAATGTAAAATTTATCACATATGACGAATTTTGATATGTCGTTTGTGTAAAAAAAACCTAATATTAAACTTACAATGCGCTGTCAAAAATGACGAATTTAAAATTTGGAAGCATTCCATGCCCGTATGCTGGCAGCAGCAAACCTTCCAAAAAAAATAAGACTTAAAAGTTTATTTTTTTCGAATTTCCAGGTTAATTTGTTAGAAAAACATATTTTCAAAGTTAAAATCCTACTACAAAATTGCCAAATATCGCAGCTAAAAAAGCTATTTTTTAAGTGTTTTCTTACTTGCAAACATGTTTCCCCGTTTGTCAACACAAAAACAAATTTCTAATAACTATTGTCTCTTAACTTTTGCCAATATCCCAATGTAATTTTTTAAAGTAATGCTATTTTTGGTGTAAAAACGTCTGAATCCGCGATCTGGTTTGAATTGCGTCATTTTAATTGCGAAAAAGCCAATAAAATTCATCAATTATGACGTAATAACAAAAATTAGCATGACTTAAGGAAGTATTTTGAAATTTTAACGAAAATTTATGTTGCGTTTTCATGGAGTTATTTGGACCATTTTCTAATATTTTAATTAAAAAAAAATCAAAACTGATTTTTTAAAGTTTATTATTCTTGTAAAACTTTTTAATTAAAAGGTTTGCTGCTGCCAGCGTACGGGCTTGGAATCCTTCCAAATTTCGAATTCGTCTTTTTTGACAGCTTATTATAAGCTTAATAATTAGGTTTTTACACAAACGATATATCAAAATTCGTCATATGTGATAAATTTTACATTTTTGATGGTTTTAAAAAAAATTTTGAAAACAATTTTCGGTATTCGTGTTTAGCCCCCCTAGCCCCTGGGGGGTCAAAATTTTTAGGTCAAAAGTAAGGAATAAAAATTGGCCGAAATTTAATATATAACAATATGATCAATATCGTACAGACTTCGAGCAGGAAGCAAAACAAAATAAATAATTCGGACAGTGTATTAGCGTGAAAAAATTCGCGAAAACCGTGCTTATTCAACGCATTATAAAAAAAATTTGAGCTAGCCTATTTTGCAAAAATTTTCAGAAAAAACTCAAAAAATTATGTTTTAACAGCATACCAAGCGGCGTTTCTTATCTTGTACTAATAAAAAAGTTTTTTTTTTTGGGGGGGGGACCAGGTTTTTTTCACCGTATCGGCTGTAGTGATGACGTCATCGAAAAACATTTTTTCCTAACCTTTTGAAAAGATAGCCAAGAGTCTAAGCTATGCTCCCATATATGTCCCGCACATATTCTAACCTCCGTTATGGATATATAACATTTCAAAGTTCGAGTTTTGTCGCCAGTCCGCATCATTTTTGTATAGACTGTAGTTTATTTTTTTCTAGCTGTTAGAAAAGCGTATCTCCATCTTGGACGGAACAAAATAGCATCTCGTAAAAACTCAGAACAGTACTCCCAATTTTTATTCATTTCAATAAAAAATCCACCCACATGCACACCACCCGTTGTGCGCTGTCCGGAATTGAAAAGTTTTACTTAAATTTAACTTTTTTTTTGTAAAAAAAGTGTTCCCCATACCGGTCCTCCTTTCCCTGTTTTGGAATTAACTCCCCATACAGAGGGGCAAATTGGCCCGAAGTGTGTGGTTAAACCTGAAATTAGGAGGGATTTGCCGAGAAACGCATTTTATTCATATCGTTTTTTTTCTGAAGTACATTTTACCCATATCGTTTTTTCGATTTTGAAATAAAAATAGGTAAAAAACGCTAATTTTAATTCAAAAAGCCTTTTTTATTGCACTTTTTAAAGCTTTTTATTGCTTAAAACATTAATTTTGACCTCAAAACTTAAAGTTTGAAGGCAGTTAGAAGTCATTTTAAAGACATTTTTTTCTTAATTTTTCTAAAATTGGGGGGTTAATCTTTTCTCCTTCCCCGCTTCTGAGTTGGGGGGTTTAACCCCTCCCACTCAGAAGTGGAGGGGGGAGAAAAGGTTGACGTGAAATGACACAGTGCACAGGTCTACGGTTTGGAAGAGAGGCAAGAATCCTGAATCTAAACATTAAAATAGAGTTTTTAATGTGTAGGCACCTTGCACTGGAACTCGGTTTATACATGAAGTATGCAATATACATAAACCTCACCATAATGAATAATTACCGTATCTCCTACTTATCTTTCGTAGTATGCAAATTAACTGGTCGAAATTTCGCGCGCTTTCGATCGGTTGTCTGCATACTACGAAAGAAAAGTAGGAGATAGGTAATTATCCATTATGGTGACGCTTATGTTATGTATATTGCATACTTCATGTATAAACAGAGTTCCAGTGCAAGGTGCCTGTATTAAACTGCGAAAACAATGAATCTATTGTATTTACCACAAGTTAAAAAAAAGCTAAACAGAAAATGTTTTAAAACGTTGTTCAACACGCTTACGCAAATGCAGACCTGTGCACTGCCCCTCGGGGTTAAAACGGGGGGCCAATTCCAAAATGGGGGGGCACGGGGGGCAACGTTTTTGAAACGGGGAGAAAAAAAAAGAGAAAAAAAAGAAGGGAAAAGGGAAAAAAGGGACAAAAAAAGCGAAAATAAGGTAAAAATAGGTCTAAAATGGCTGAAAATACATTGAAATAGGCTAAAAACTGCAAAAAATTTGCTATGATGGCGTCATCATAGGTCAAAAATGGCGTCATAATTTTAGGGTACTTTTTCATTTTTTGGCGGGGGGGGCAATAAAACGGGGGGAGGGCAAATCTTCCAATAAAACGGGGGAGCATTTCCAGACCGTGCACAGGTCTGCAAATGGGACTGCTGTAAAATAACAAAGATATGTGATCGAGTGCCGAATGATTTGTGTGAGTTAACGGTCAAACCCCTGCCGCTCCCAACCAGAAGGGACGTGTCTTCTAAAGGGATTCCTTTCGCCTAGTCCCTTCCCCGCACCGTGGGGTTTATGTTGTGTCAAAAGTTAAAAGTACAATTATTATTACAACATTAGTTTATAGCCTTTGCTTTAATAATTTATCCTTGTAACATATGAACGGGTTAGTTCGGGTTTGTTGGTAATAAATAGGTTAGCGGTTAGGTATAGAATATTGTGAATATTACCAAATTATTTTAGTAATTCCGAAAAGCAAGCCGCCAATCACGTTCAATATGAGTTTTGCTAACAGTCCTTCCTCGCCTTACACGGAATATAATCTCTTTGTAAACAACATTCCAACGGATATCGACGATTCGGGGCTTTTTTTAGTTTTTGGAGAAAAATACAGGTAAGAAACACGGTACGAACGAACCGGAAGAAGTATTTTTAGGAGGAGGGCATTGATTGAGGTGAGGTCCACGCAGCTAAACAATTTATTGATTTTTTACGACCATTTTTTAAAAATTTTTTGCACTCTACACACTTATGTTTGTCTAATAAGTAACATAATTTAATTCAAATAACATAATAAAGTTATACACCCGACATCAATAGTATTTAACTTATAGGATGTTTTAAATTTAAGGTTTTTTTAAGGGGAAACAGGATGAATTCCCTTAATTGTAAATTAGTCAGATTGAAATGCATTTGAGTTTCTACAAAAACACAATAATAATAATTCTAAAAGCGTATTATTTCTGCTACAACGACAACTTAAGCTGAGTTTCTTCTTTTTTTCAAAAGATTTTTTAATAAAGATTTTTAATTTATTAATACAGGACTCAATTCTGTTGGAACAGA
>JASAMX010029919.1:0-10053 GCA_030248175.1 Microlaimidae sp. YZB2_3 | reverse complement strand
AGACACACACACACACGCACGCACGCACGCACGCACGCACGCACGCACGCACGCACGCACGCACGCACGCACGCACGCACGCACGCACGCACACACACACACACACACACACACACACACACACACACACACACACACACACACACACACACACACACACACACACACACACACACACACACACACACACACACACACACACACAGACATTACGTCTATTTATATATAGATAGTGCTAATTATTTTTTAAAAAAATATAAAAGGGAAAGACTGACTAGTGGGTATTGTTTTTTTTGCAAGGATGTTATCGAAATCACTACTTATATATTCCATAAATGTTTTGGAAAACGAAAATCTTCAGACTGTGACATAGGGTAGTGCATTTAATTTCGACACTTTTTCGTTTTTCCAATGTAACTTTTCACTGTATGGCCTTATTTTCATGTTTGATAGCTCATTTTAAAGCTTTTACGATACAGCGTTGCGTCATAAAAAATTCATTGTACGAAAGTTGTTTTTTTACTTAATTAAATCAGTTTTTTTAAAAAATGGAAAAGTGTCGAAATTAAATGTATGCATTTAATTTCGGCACTTTACAAACAATTGATTGTTTCTCCGTCAAAAAATCATCATTTTCAAAAATTTAAAAGCCTATCATTATCCCCAGACAGTTTTCTTTAATTTAAGCTTTTACTTGTTGTTCAACGTGTAACTGGCAAAAAGTTACAGCTAAAATGCTAAATGGTATCAAAATGAGGAAAATTTGGGAAAAAAGTGCATTTAATTTCGGCACTTTTTAAAAAGACCCTCTTAATCGAGTTTAAGTGCAGTGCTATGACTCCTACACATTTCAACGTTGTCTTTTAACTATTTACAACTACAATTGACCACCCGACCACCAAATTCAACCCGCTTTTACCTACAGCATTAGTGTGCCGAAATTACACTATTTTATTTTATAACGATTGTTCACCACAGACGCAACGTAGAACCACGGGGACTAAAAATTCGGAAAATTGACTTAAATTTTATCAGGACAGTTTAATTTTTAAACCAATTTATTGCGTAATCATGAAATGCCCATGTTCTAAAAACGAGTAACATTTTTTTTAAATTATAAATCACACAATTTCACATGAAAATATCATAACATAACAAATAAAAACCTCACGACAGTCATCTACATATAATTAGCTCTCATTTGAGCTATCAAACGTCGTATTCCGTCCAGAATTACCAAAGATATAGTCCAAAATCAAAAATGCCCAATTGGAAAAAGTGCCGAAATTAAATGCACTACCCTATATTTGCGGATTTTCAAGCTTGCCCAAATTTAATACACAAACGTCACGAGTTTTTTTTTGAAACTATTTTTTTTAAATTTTTTCTCACGTTATCTTTGGGTGTTTTGACCAACTGGCTAAAGTTGGTTAATTTTTGTATATTTTATAAAAAGGTGGAATAAAAAAAATCTGCGTTTTTATTTGTTTTTAAAAAAACACGTCATAACCGCACAATTTTAATTGGTTTCTTCATGTCTGCAAACTAATTTTCGACGTCAGCCAGATTAATTGAACCATAATTTATTTTCACAAAAGAATCGCAATTGATTCTTGTTTATGGCATTATTTCTATAGTTTTTGTAAAGTATAAAAACACTTTAAAATTAAAATTAACATTATTAAAAAACCAATTGCTAATCGAATTATCTTTTAACCCTTTGGGATTCTCTCCGCTGCATATCCGCGGAAGATGTTCCGCGCCAGTGCTGCACTGTGTTGAACTCCGCGCCCGTCGGAGGCGAGGCGCGGAGTTCAACACATTGCAGCGCTGACATGGAATACCGCCAGTCAATACAACAGTTGAGCTCGCATTTTCCTCACTTCAATGAGGTTTAACACTGAGCAGTGGCGGCGCGGAACCCCTTCTGCGGATATGCGGCGTTTTTTAGGCGAAAACAATCCCAAAGAGTTAATTCAATTTAATTAAATATGTTTAGAACGTGGACATACCGCCGAGTCTGCGATCCCGCCACGGACTTCTTCCTTTCGTGGAACTGAACGGTAAGGAATATTGCGATTCCAGCCTCATCATTTCCACTCTAACCAAAGGTCCGGTTGCACTATAATTATTTTAATTACATAGATTGCTACGGTAGATGTGAATCGGCACAAATTGTACAAACTCACTACCATTTTCAATAGTCTACCTAAGTTAAGTAGTGATGGTGCAACCGGATGAAAGAACTCGACGTTGATTGGCTGGACGCTCACCTAGGCCCCGTGGAAAAATCCAGCGCGAGGGCTTTTCAGCAAATGGTTGACGGATCCACTACTTCGTAAGTAACAGAACGAGTTATTATTAGTATAAAATATATACACCTGTGAGTCTTTTTAGATTTCTCTCAAACAAATCCTTTTATATCATTAAAATGATTTACAGTCACGTGCATTTTATAATAACTTTGACTCGTTTAGTAAAGTAGTGACGACAAAATCTATAACATAGTGTTGTAAAAAGTTACTTTTACTTAAACTAATAAAAGTAACAGATTTTGGATTACTTTTACCCGACTATTAAATTTCATACTTTTACTTTTACTCTTAGTTAACTTTTGAAATTTTAGTACTTTTACTTTTACTCTTACTCGGATTTTTTGATGCAAATATTTATATTATTTTAAGTAAAATTTAAGTAATTTGAACAAGAAGATTCCCTATGGGCTTGTTGTAAAATGAGCGGCAGAAGAAAGTTTTTAAGCTGCTAACACGCTAAACATCAATTATTCAGATTAAAAAATTATTAGAATGAAAATTTATACATAAAATCAGCAAAAAACTTTGGAACGGAGCCCTGGATCTTCAAAAATTGGTGTTTTTCTTCGTTTTAAAATTACTTTCATTATACTTTTACTCCTACTTTTACTTAAAAAAATAGGTCTTACTTTTACTTTACTTAAAAAAATTTTGACCCTTCATTCACTCTTATGTTACTTAAATGAAAAGTTTACAAATTACTTTTACTTTACTTAAATAAATTTTTTTCAAATTACTTTTACTTTTACTTAAAATAATGGAAAATCAATACTTTTTACAACTCTAGTTATAAGCGTTTCATTGAAAACAAGAATTTATATACCTGACTTGCACTATACTGTACTAATCGTTAATCAACATTTTTTAAGAAATGCTTCACATGTCGAACGCATAAGTTGAATGATGCACTCTAATTATTTAGAAAAAATTTATTTAACATCGTAATATAAAAATTAAAATTCTCTTGAGATGTATATTATATTTTACTTTATAACATTCAAGCGAATAATTAGCTTTTTGTTTTCAAAATATAGAACAGTATGTATTACAGAGTTGTTCATATATAGTTTACTTACACCCAAGATTTAATTTTTTAAAAATTGACTACGATATATATGTATATAATTGATTTTATTAACTATCTATCACAACGTTATAGGTCGTACGCTTACGCCCGTTACGTGGAACATTATGACGAAATTTTCAGCGAACGGTTTTACGGAAAAAAGCAGCCACTTCTAGTCCGAATTTTTCATCCGAACTGGTGGATGGTGCATAAGGTATGTGTCTTTTAAATTCTGAAAATCGGCCCTTTAATTTAGGGATCTAGAACTTAATCTAATCTTTAAATAGACATAAATAGTAATAGACTGTGTCAACCCAAAGGCTGTCTGGAAGCGCCAAATTTAACAAGCCAAGGTTTGTGCATAAAATTTGTAAACAGATATTTATTTAAAATAATGACATTTTAATTTTTTTTGCTTGTTCTTAAAATAATAAGTCGATTTGCAATTTGCTTTTGTAATAATGTTCATTTTATTTTTTTATTTACAGCAGTTAAGAATAATAAAGAAGACTCAATTGCGGTTGTTATATAATTTTAAATGAAAATTAAATAAACAGTACCTAATTTTCATGTTTAAAGGTTCGGTGCGAAGTCAAAATTTTTGTCTTCGATTTTGAAAAACTTTGTAAAATTTTACTAAAAATCTTGAAAAAAAATTTTTGTAAAAACCTTAGCCCTGCCCCAATAACTTACAAAAATTTTTTCAACAAAATATCTCCAGTGGTTCAGGAGTTATGACCATAGGTGAGAACGGTCCGGGAAGCTAGGGTGGGGTGGTTACCCGAAGTAACTCAAATTTTGAATTCTAGGAGGGGGGCCCCAGAGGGGGTCCGGACCCCCCTAGCTTTTTAGGAGGCGGGGGGTCGACCCGGGCTGCAAAATTTTGAAATCTAGAGGAGAATTAGATGGGGTCCGGTGTTCAAAGCAAAACAGTTTTAAACCATAATAACTTTAATAATATAATAGAGGGGGTTGACCCCACCCTGCCCCCCCTTTTCTCACCTATGGTTGTGACCCCCCCAAAATAGAGTTTTTCGACAATTCTGTACGTGAAAGATTGCTAAATGAGTATAACGATTTAAGTTATAACTTATGTACTCAAAAAAAGCGGCTGCTTTCTACTTAAATTTGATACCTTTATCGTTAAGATTGGTGCAATATTTGTCGAGATATTGCATTTTTCGTACAAAAAACCCTCGATTTTTCCGCTAAAAACACGAAGTGAAGGAAAAAACGTTGGGCAAACTTCACAAAATCACTTCAGTCGTTTGGTGTTTTTAACAAAAAAATTGCGGGTTTTTTGTATGGGAAACGCAATATTTCGACAAATATTGCACCAATCTTACCGATCAGGGTATCAAATTAAAGTGAAAATTCCCGCTTTTTTCGAAAGCATAATTTGTAACGTAAATCGTTATACCCATTGAGAAATCTGTCACGTACAGAATTGTCGAAAAACGCCATTTTTGGTGGGTCATAATTCCTGAACCACTGGACAATTTTTGTTGAAAAAATTTGTGGGCTATTGGGGCAGGGGAAATGTTTTCATAAAAAATTATCAAAATCGAAGACAAAAAGTTTTTTCGCACCGCACCTTTAAGAGAATTTTGTCAGTTTTATTTATGGTTTATCCATTCCAAATAATAATTGTAAAAAAACTGCTTAGCAGTTCTCCAAAATCAAAATTTGCTTATTTATGGGTCAAAATTAAGTTAAATTTAAAGTTTTAAAGTATTATCAGAAATTCAAGGCCGTTTCAAATACGCTAAAATTTTTTAAAATAAAGTCTTTAAGGGGTTTAGATAAAAAATTTTCGTTTTTTTGATTTGTCGCCGCTACCTAAAGACATTTCAGTTTAGTACTGTCTGTCTGTTACTGGGTTTGACATCTCCCTCCTACTATATAACCACGAAAAGCAAGCCCAATGTGGCTGGTGCAGTGGTTCAGTGAATGAAAAATGGGGTTCATATGATGACGAACTAAAATGTTTAGGTTTTCTGGTATTAGAAAAACAATATTATAGTTAAAATCTTTCAGGCTGAAATTAAGGGCGTGACTGCTCGCCGCCAGAAAGAAAAGAAGAATAAACCCGCGAGAAAAAAAAATAATAAAAAAAAGTTGGCGGGGATGATGTAACCAATTATTATTAAGTCGCGTCAGGTGTTTTTCTTCACGTGATATTTTCTGGAAGAACGAGTGGTTACTTTACTACCCTGCTCTTTTCACCCTGATAGAATTCGTCTTTAATTAATGTCTTGGTTATTACAAAGTCATTGTTATCAATTACGATGAATTGCTTTGTTTTGATTAGCTGTCACATAATATCGCATTTTTATTTAATACACAACTGCACCACCTCGTTTGGTTTGCTTATTTAGCTAAATAAACCTATTTGTCTCTAAAAACGTTAATGCCGAAGAAGGTTTATTTTTTTAGATTTCACCTTTAGTGTCTTTGATAAGGCATTTGTTACAAGGATTCTAAATTGCATTCCACACTGACTTAAAATTAAATTTAAGCGATATTAATGTAACAAAAGCCAAAATATTATATAACTTTTAAATAAACATTTTTTGACTTATATGGATTAATAATAATTAAAAATATAATTGTAATTATGTTTTTAAAAATATAATTTTTTTTATTAAAAAAAAATTATTTAAAATATAATTTTTAAACATGAGCGTCTGAAAATGATTTTTATAAATAGTAAACTGCCTTTTAAGCCATTAACTTTCATTTCTGCTCAAATGAAAAGTTATAGCAAGTCTATAAACATATCTGAATACGGTTGCTGAAAAAAATTGAGTAGTGTTTAGTTCAGTTTGCTTGGACTTGATTTGAAGTGAATAGCTTTCTTAAATTTAGAATCGCTGTGTCTAAACTTGTTTTAAAGACTCGGGAAAAATTTTTTAAACAGTTAAAATGCCGATCCTACGTTCCACCAAAGGTGGATAGTACAATCATTCAGGACAGTTGGATGATCGTATTATTCACCTTTGTTTCCACCTATGGACAATTGATTATTAGAGCATCAAGAGTCCGAATCTTCGCATTGATGATAAATTGTTTAAGCTCAGACAATGTTTTTAAGTTTTTAAAGAATTTAATTCAATTCAATTTGATTCAAAAATATTTTTAGATAAAGTCAAGTTTATGTGCTCAAGGTATTGGCAGACATGACAGGGACGACATTATGCAAATTGGATTGGAAGATTTAAAAGCCATTTCTACATTTTTGGCAGATAAACCCTTTTTTATGGGCGATAAACCTAGTGGTGTATGTTAGCTTACTTTTAATTCCTAAATTTCTTTTGATACTAAACTCGAATGCCATTAGAAAGCGTTATTACTTAAAAGTGAGGTGCGGAGTCAAACTTTTTGTCTTAGATTTTGACAATTTTTTGTAAAAACCTTACCCTTGCCCCCACTAGCCTACAAAAATTTTTTGAACAAAAAATCCTTAGTGGTTCAGGAGTTATGATTCCCCAAGCATGCATTTTTCGACAATTCTGTCATGAAAAATTGCTCAATGGGTATAACAATTTAAGTTAACAAATTATGTACTTAAAGAAAGCGGCTAATTTTTACTTTAATTTGATACCTTGATCGTTAAAATTAGTGCAGTATTTGTCGAGATATTGCGTTTCTCGTACAAAAAACCCTCCATTTTTTTCGCTAAAAATACGAAGTAAAGGAAAAAAAGGATGGGCAAACTTCATAAAATCACTGCGGTCGTTTGGTGTTTTTAACGAAAAAAATCGCGGGTTTTTTGTACGGGAAACGCAATATTTCGACAAATACTGCACAAACTTTAACAATTAAGGTATCAAAATAAAGTAGAAAGTAGCTTCTTTCTTTGAGAGCATAATTTGTAACGTAAATCGTTAATGCATTGAGCAATCTTTCACGTACAGAATTGTGGAAAAACGCCATTTTTGGGGGGTCATAACTCCTGAACCACTGGAGACATTTTGTTGAAAAACGTTTGGTGGGCTATTGGGGGCAGGGTTAAGGTTTTCACAAAAATTATCAAAATCGAAGACGAAAAGTTTGACTCCGCACCGCACCTTTGAATATTGAATATTGTTGCATAAATGCGAGCGGTTTATTTCAAATCCATTTCAAATCTATTTAAAAATACTTAAAATGGTTAAAATAAAAAAAGAAAATAATATCGTTCGTATTTCTGTCATTGTTTTTTAGTTTTCTTTAAAATTTTTCTGCGCGACAAGCGGCTGTCGCAACCGCTTCTGCTGTGCCGTTGAGTTTAAAATTACTTATTGTTAAAATTAATAATATAATTAAAGGTAAAATCCTTCAGGCTGAAACTACAGGCTTAACCGCTCGTCGTCAGGAAAAAATTAAGAATGAACGCGCGAGAATAAAAATGATAAAAAAGTTTTCAGGATGATGTAAGTAATTATTATTAGAAACGTCAGGTGTTTCTCTCAACGTGATATTTTCTCAAAGAACGAGTGGTTACTTTACCACCTACCTAGTTTCACCCTGATAGAATTCATCTTTAGTCCACAACTGCAGCATCGAAAAGTTTGTCGATTCTTCGCTTTGACACAGTTTACACAAGTGTAATTGATTATAAAACTTTTTTCACTTAGTATTAATCTAATAAACAGTTTTTCTCATTATTCTTATAAAAAGGAAACAATAAAAATGATTTTTTTGGCCTTTATGATTTATTTTATTGTAATAACTTTTTTTCTCCAATTTTTTTTCTTCAAGTTTCATCAAAACCACTTTAAAACTTTACATATTGTTTGAAATAATTCACTTGTTAGACCCACTTTTTTCAACACTCTTCGCCAAAACAGACGCAGAACTCTATGTTTTAATTTTTTCATTTTGATTTGGCAATTTGAAAATTAAAAAAATATTCAAAAAGTATAATTTTAGGTAGACGCCAGCGTGTTTGGGATTTTGGCACAAATTTATTACGTGCCGCTTGCCGTTCCTCATCGCGATTTATTGCTTGGTATTGTTTTTAATCCTTAACATCGGTTATCCTTAAATATATCAAGTGTTTTTATATAGTAAACAAATTTCAATTAAACTAAACTTTTTAGTAAGGAAACTGAAATTTTGAAACATTTAGGTTTTAAATTTTGTAAATAAGTGGTACATTAAGCTCCGATTTTAAATTAATATTTAATTTAAAAAAAAATTCATAGATATTTTTAAACAGTACGAAATTATACTCAACAAACCTAGCTGACCTCGATGATTTGCTACATTGAATTGTCTATTAAACAATAAATCTATTTAAATTTTCAGCAAAAACGGTTGAATATTAAACATTACGTACCATATTTTAATGGGGCTCTCTAACCGTGGGGTCCCAGCTCCTCGGCATGTTGGATTCCATTCCAATGTGCCGGGGATTAAGCTGGCCTCTATGTCTCGAGAATAGAGGAGGTTCTCGCCCTGAACCCCGTCAAGCCTGCATCAGTAGTTTCTCGGGTATGCCTTTGGGCGCACTGATCAGAAGCCAAAGAACCCCACGGGCTGGGATTATATTTTAGTTCCGACTTCAAGACAGAATTACTGGTATGAATTGAAACAACATCTAGACATATGGTTAATTTTAAATGCAGTAAGTTAAGAAACTTAAATGGAAAAATTTATTAACTAATGTAGAATGAACTCAATAAATATATCAGAATCAGATGAAATATAATCAATACAACTAACATGAAAATGAAACATTGAAAATAGATATCCAATTTAACTAATATGGAAAAGAGAAACAATCAATAATTGCACCATTCAGGAAATCTTTTCTTAACAGTCGCAATACAAATTGAAAGAAAACAATTCAATTACAAGAAAGCGTTGGATTTTGAAAGACACATCAATGCATATTAGATTAAAATGAACAATATCCAATTCAATTTATCAGGAAAAGAAAACAATCACAAATAAATATCCAATAATGAAAAAAAACTGGCTATGCAAACAAACAAACAAAAGAAAACAATCACCAATTGCAACATTTAAAAAAATTTTATTATTTTAACTGTCAAAATGAAATGAGTTAAATCAATTCAGCCCTTTCAAGCAATACTAATTTAAATTAAAAAAACACAATTCTACTACAGGGAAGTTTTGGATTTTGAAGACATGTATGTCAATGCGTAGTAGATTAAAATGAAATTCGGAATTGAATTTTAAGAAGTTATATAAATATAAATTCAGAAAATCAATAATGCTTTGCACCAAACGGTATGTTAAAACTCAATTAATGAGGAAAAGAATCTTGTAAAACAGTATAGTAACTTTTGTTATAATTTAACCTTAAATGGAAATTAGATTCTGCGTTTATTTGCGGCTCATTTTTTAAGCATGTGTCCTCAATAGAATTGCTTTATTTTCACTAAATATGATGCTTTAAATTTTGCTCTGCTTTGGTTTTTCTTTAGGTCAATATCAAACAAAAGTAAGCTGCGCGCGCACTGTGTGTGTGTGTGTGTGTGTGTGTGTGTGCGCGCGCGTGTGCGCCTTTGTGCGTGTGTGCGTGTGTGTCTGTGTGTCTGTCTGTGTGTGTGTGTTTCTGTGTGTGTGTCTGTGTGTGTCTGTGTGTGTGTCTGTGTGTTTGTCTGTGTGTGTGTGTGTGTGTGTGTCTGTGTATCTGTCTGTGCGTGTGTCTGTGTGTGT
>JASAMX010029916.1:2500-20167 GCA_030248175.1 Microlaimidae sp. YZB2_3 | reverse complement strand
TGCTCAATGCTCAAAATTGACGAAATAAATAATAGATTTTTTATGAATTTTCTGTATGTTTTTGATATTTAAGTTTAGAATTATTCTAATGAAACAAAATCTATTCGGCAAGTTATCGATAAACATGTTTAAAATTTAACGTGTTTAAATTATTTTTTATATTTATTTACTTATTCTTAAAACGTTATAGAAACCAATTGACAAATAATTATACATTGAATTAACGATAATTATTGCAATTGTACTATAATTTCTTTCTTTTTGAATTCTAATTAAATATTTATTGAAAAATTTGAATTATCTACGAATTTTCATTTTTAGTCGAACCTACTAATTACGTATTACGTAATTAGTATTTATAGCCTAGTGAACGATAATTAAAAAAAGCAAAAAAACATATGCTGACAATATTCTTACCCTAGGAAAGAGGTATAGATATTCTAAGAATGATGGACTTTAAAAACTCACCTATACTTCATTTTTATATGCAACTATCAGAAATTTAACAAATTTAAAAGTTCAAAGTTCCTAAAATAAATTTTTGATGTGTTTTGGTAATGTTAAACAGTTATTATAAGCATTCGAAAATCATTTTTTTGACCGAGAGAGCAAATAAAGCAGAAAAAAACAAAAAAGAAATCATATACTGTTAGTCGGAAGACCGACACGGAAAACTTGGCATTAAAAAATAAATTAATAAATCAAAAATATAAATACAACACAAGAAAATCTTCGTCCGTACATTAAATTTCGGAATAAAATTTTGCTAGAAAAATTTGCAAATGCGCAAAGTTTCTTTCAAAAATATTCGAAACGCAAAAAAAGTTGCATTTTTTCGCAAGAAAACTAAGATTTTTGTTAAACTAGTCATTCTAGAAAACCTGGCAAAAAAATGGGCAAATTTTTTTCCGAAAATTTAGTTGTATAAAAGTTGTGCATCTGCGACTTTTTCTAAGCAAAATTTTGATTAAATATTTAGTGTACAGTCGGAGATTCATTTGCGTCACAATTTATCGTCACTATTAAATAACTATTTATTTTTTAAAAAGTCGGGAAAAAAAAACGTTGTTTTAAATCGTTTAGTTTGATCTTTTTTTCACAAAAAATTTAAAATTTTCCATTACAGCTTTTTAAAAAAAAAAATTCAGTTTAAGTTTAAAAAAAAAAAAAAAAAAAAAAAAAAAAAAAAAAAAAAAAAAAAAAAAAAAAAAAAAAAAAAAAAAAAAAAAAAAAAAAAAAAAAAAAAAAAAAAAAAAAAAAAAAAAAAAAAAAAAAAAAAAAAAAAAAAAAAAACTAAAAAAAAAAAAAAAAAAAAAAAAAAAAAAAAAAAAAAAAAAAAAAAAAAAAAAAAAAAAAAAAAAAAAAAAAAAAAAAAAAAAAAATAAAAAAAAAACAGCCTTAAATGAGGCCATAGGCTGCTATTTTTGGTCATGCGTGAAGTGACGCGCTAAACTGGGTACGGCTAAATATATCGTCTTATGTACTGATTTTTTGATTCATTCAGGTGATTCATAACCAGACCAAGCAATCACAAATCAATTTAAAAAAAAAAAAAAAAAAAAAAAAAAAAAAAAAAAATTAAGGCAGGCCTAATTTAAATAAATTACCATCAAATTAAAATAAACAACAATTACTTACATTTAACAGTTCCACCCCCCGTGGCGGCACTTAAATAGGGGTCTCCTATGTTTACATTTGAGTGTTAAGAGCATTGTTTTTGCACAAAATAAGTTGAGCCTGCAAATTGCAACTTCGTTTTTTTTTTTTTTTTTACGTTAAATACACGCATTTCATTTTTGTTTACATTCATTGGAAGTTCTATGTTTATGATTTGTTAAATATTTTTTTATTCTATAATAGTTATTTTTTTAATCAAATTTAAAAAAATCAATGCGAGAGGTAAATCTTCAACCCTTCTGCAACGATATATAAAATTAATCAACCTGGCCCGGGAGTGATTATATAAAACGGAACTTAAACGAAAATTTTTTAATTATGGTGATAGAAATTTTAGTACCGTAAACAAAGCATAATAATTACTTTTAAGTTCATGATTTTCTCAAATATTTTTCCAATTGATCTTTATTTTTTCTTTTTCTAATTAAATAAAAAATAATCAATGCAAGGACTAAACCATTATACCCTTTAAACAATATAACAAAATAATTCAACACTGGAAAAATTTGTTTTAAAAAATAAATATAAATATAACAGGCAGAATAATGCACACGTTTTGTAGCACCAATACGCTTTAGTGCCAGTTTCCTTCTCGTGCATCGACTACTTTCTGGATATCCATTTTTCTTTTGCACAAACATCAAAATTTATTTGTGAACCTCTGGCATTTTCTGTAAGTACAGTAGATTATTATTATTGTAAAAACAGAGGCGATTTGAATATCATTTTAATATAACTGACTTAGTGTTATCATTTTTGAAAATATCCGGCAAATTTTTTGGCATGACCGAAATTATGAAATAAACTACATAATATTGCTGGATAAATGACACTGCGATGTATACAGCCATACACAGTTTATATTTATTATCTGCACAATGGGGCAGAAATAACAAACGGTGACAGTAAATGAGGGCTGCCGACTTTAAGTCAGTTACACTACCTTTGTTACTGCGGTTGTGTAGTCTCAGGCGGTTCGCAGAATGTTTCCCTGCTTGCGGTATTGATTGTTTTTGATTGTGGCGTTGACTCTGGTCACTTAAAAAAAACAGCCCTTGACGAAAATAGGTCCACCTAATAACTCCCTGAAAATAGTTTTGGCTTTAAAACGTCAGTTTTTTAAAAAAATCTGACTCCTATAAAAAGTGACTGCCAAGAAGCTCTTGAAAATTATTTTTGCTCTGAAAAAAAGCTGATTTTTTAGCGAAATCTGAATAGCAATCTTTCGGAGTAAGTATGAAAAAAAAAATTTTGAGCAACAAATATATTAAAAAAAAGGAAATAAAACTAAAAAAAATGGACCATAGAATAAACTGAATAATAATTAATGAAACTGTTATTTAACGTTTTTTAAATGTTGAAATATAGGAAAAATTTGAAGGAGATGCATATTTTATTAACGAATTCAAAGAATTTTTCATTTATTGAAATTATTATTCCAGTTTGTGTAGTGTATTATCATTATAATTTTTTCGCTAAAAGTTTTTTAGTAGTTTTCGGTTTGTTGTGTCTCATATCCATCTGCTGCTTTTATGAAAATCCTTCTGAGAGAGCTTTCTGAATTTTAATTCGTTCACATTTCACATCATTTTCCTTAATGGGTCCCGCAGGGTGCAAATTTCTTAACCTACACTACATTTTCCAGATCTAAATATACAGAATAAAAGAGGTTTTTACCTAAACAAGAGTACAGCGACACATGGATGGAGTCACTGTTTTCTAACCTAATTCCAATGTCCCCGCATACCTTGAAATTTAAAAGAAAACAATCCAATGTGTGAAGTGTGGGTCCCAGTTGATGAGTACGGTAGTTAGACGCAGCGAAAAATGTTGAATGCTCGAGTAAGAAAACGTTTGTCACTTGTCACTTGTTCAGTCCGAAATTTGAATCGAGCCAAATTGTCACTTACCACGTGAAAGCGTGAAACAATCTGAGTCGGGCAGTTGACCAGACTTTTAAATCCGGTCATCGAACCGATGGCGTCCTTGCAGTAACTTTTAAATTACAGCGGTCTTTTGGGAATTTCCCCAGGTGCCCAACCTAAACTGGGAGGTTTCAAACCTAAAGAATACAGGTTGTCAACTTGAGAACTATAGGTTGGTAACCTAAATCAAGAATACAGGTTGGTTTTCAACCTACAGGCTTAAACTTATGGCTACATGGTGTATAATCTATGGAGCCGAGGCTTCAAATTTAGGGCTTCAGTTTAGTCACACTCTTAAGCTTTCAGCCCATGAACTCAACCCACAAACACATTATTAACTATGCATGGAGTTAATTTGGGGTTACAGTTGCAACTGTGTGTTCATTTATTATATGTTGCATGGCAAGCTTTGCAACCAATAAGTTTCCAACCCATGGAATTATCAAACTAATACTACAGTTTGCAACTATGTATTTAGACATATACAACCATATTAATAATTGCGCACTATTGTTTCAGCTGTATGGTTAACCTGGGGCTACAGTTTGCAACCTAATACCATGACCCCACTATATGTGTTCCCAGATACAAAAAGGTTCAACAGTTTCCAAGAATGACACATAACGGATTATTTAACGTGGAAACTTTGAAAGCGTAAAGCAGGGTGAGTCGCATGGGACCAAAGATTCAGATCGGTCTGCCATTGAGGTTATGGCGTCCCCGCAGTAACTCTTAAAATAAGCGGGTCTCTGGGAATTTCCGTGTGGATCCCAGTTGGTCTCCAGCGCAGGAGAGGCGCACTGGTAGCATTGATAGCCACTGGATTGTTCTAGTGAGTAGTGTAAATATATATAACGGTTTATCCTCAACTTACGGAAAATAAGAAATATATTTTTATTTTTTGACCTGTATTCCAGCGCGGGAGAGAAGTGCACTGGTAGCATTAATAGATGCTAGAATGATGAGTAAAGTAAGTTGTAAAAAAATTATATAAAATGGTTTTAAAATTTTCGTAAAACGCGACAAATAATATATATATTTGTTATTTGTTGACCTGAAATATTATAATAACCAAGGTCAACTTTATATGCGCCGAAAAACGAAATATTAATTCATTTGGGAATTCAATGAGAGAGTAGTAATGCAAATCAAGATTCCTGGGGATTTTTAATAACACCACACTGATTATGTATGTTGTTTTATTACAAACTTTTCGTTGTTTAGAACGTGTAGATATTTGTATTCGGAAATGTTTAAATTTTGTTTTTGGTTGCTGTGAAAACCGAAGAATGTGATATCGATTTTTCTCGCTTGACAAAATAAAAATACAGGTATTTAATTAAGAAGATATAGCTTTTATTAATTATTTTAGACTTTATTATTGAGTTTATTATATGCTGCATTTAATTTTATAATTTTAGTTTCATCTTTTATTTAAAAAAATTGTTTTTCTTTAAAAATCATTTGGGTCCGTTTTAACTAACTCTTTTTTTGCTGCTCTTTTTACCGCTGATTTTCATATTAAAAAAAATTGACTAAATTTCGGTATTTTCCGCATAGATGGGGATGTCATGGTTATATACTTGAATTTCACTCATGTTTCACTGAAAGGTTTCTATAAATTTTTTTTTTAAATTTCTGTCACCCATGAGTGCAGTTCGCAAATCATTTATTTTTGATTTTTGTGTAAAAATAAGATCTGCACATTCATTTTGCCCAGAGTTTTAAATTCGGCCCTTGAATGTACTTTCATCCATGTTTACGTTTTCTAAACTTTTTTTGATTTTTTTTAAATAACTTAAAAAAAGAATCATGGGAGGAATTTTACAATTTTCTAAAATGCATGGCTCAAAATGTGAAATTCCAATAGTGTTTGTTTTCTTACTTTAAAAGTGAGCCTAAAGATAACCCTAAATAGCTCATCGGTCAGTATAAATAAAACTTTTTGATAATTTATGGGGATTAAACTTTTGATAATCAATTTGGGATGTTGAAAGGTTAGGGCAAAATTTCGCGATTATTGATGTCTGTTATCCGCATTCGTAGTCAAAGTACGCTCACAATTGTCTTATGTTTATGGTTCATGTCCATTGGACATTATCAATTGTTTTTAAGGCTGAAAATTATTGATTTTTTTTCTCAAATATTTTTTTCAAGAAGCAAGTAAAAGTGATTCTTTAACACGTCAAATACTTTAAATTATATTGGAAATTTTATAAATTAAAGATTTTGTTTTGATAGATTGGTTAGCTAATGAATTTTATAAATATTTTGGGCGACTATAGTTATGATAGATTGAATTTTATTTCAAAAAATATACAAAAAATAAATTTTATCGATGCGCTAAAATATTTTGGACAAATATTTGCGTCTCAAAAAATGAATTTTGTATTTGTCTGTGAATCTCAAAGTGGGAAGAGTAAATTAGATTGATTGTTAACATTAGAGTAAATATATATTTTGATAGATTGTGCTAGCTATTTTAACGAAAAAAAAAAAAAATATACGCGAAAAAATATCAATAAATAAATAAATAAATAGAGTAAATAGATTGATAGTCTAGGTGATAGGCTTTAAAATATAGTGGGAAATTAGAAAAATATAGTGCGAAAAATAAATATTGAATATACGCGAAACTATTAGAGTAAATATTTACGAAAAAAAAAAAAAAAAATTAGTTTAACTTTTTTTTTGATGATAGTGAATTTTGAATTTACACTTTTTGGGAAATTTTAGAAAATCTTTATACCCCGTCATAAAATACTTATAAATGTGGAGATATTTTTATCTTTTAGCACCAAGTTACGTTGATTTTTGATTTGTGACTTTTTTGACGTAGGTACGATTTATTCATTCAAAGCATAAATATCTAGGAGTAGCAGTAGGTACTCGCTCACTAAAAAAGCCGAATGAGTCTAAGTTAGTACAAAATGCGGAAGGAAGCCAAAATTGCATTCCCGGCACAAAGAACCGGCACAAAAGAAAGTTTGACAAACAAGGGTCCTGGGAGAAAACGTTAATGAGCCCAAGTGCTGCGAGCACGAAGTCGGCACAAAACTTGCATAAATCAATTTCTTCTCACAACCGAGAAAGTTCCCTCAGCCTGTTTTTTGTTGATTTTGTTTTTTTAATTAGCCCCTAAATTGTGTGAAAATAGTTTGCTGTAATTATGTTTTTAAATATTTTTATTATTTAGTTATTAAAACGCTTAAAACTTTCTAAAGCGTTTAAAATAAGTAAATATTGTTGATTTGGGTATAAATCATAATGTTTTGTCATAATTGAATGTATGTTAAAATCATGTCTGAATAATGATTATAGTTGGCATCAATTTCATGTTAATGTTAGAATTTTACGTCAAACCAGGTGTTCTGGTCGTCCTTACAATTACGACCAAAACACTGGTTTGACGTAAAATTCTAACATTTTAACTATGAACAAAAAATTGATGCCAACTATAATCATTATTCAGACATGATTTTATTTAACATACATTCAATTATGACAAAAACACTAATTCATTATTATATGATTTATACCCAAATACAACAATATTTTTTTCTTATTTTTTAAACGCTTTAGAAAGTTTTAAGCGTTTTAATAACTAAATAATAAAAATATTTAAAAACATGATTTTTTTTACCGGCGAAATTCTTCACACAACTTGTTAGGGGCTAATTAAAAAACAAATAAAAAACAAGAAGACAGCTGAGGTATGAACATTGTTTCTCGGTTGTGAAGAAATTGATTTTATGCAAGTTTTGTGCCGACCTCAGTGCTCGCAGCACTTGGGCTCATTAACGCTTTTTCTCCAGGACCCTTTTGTGCTGGGACTCTTTTGTGCCGGGACTCTTTTGTGCCAGCTGCGATTTTTTTAGGGCTCTTTGTGCCGGACCCGTATTTTGTACTAACTTAGACTCATTCGGCTTTTTTAGTGACGAGTTGCTACTGCTGCTACTAATATTTATGCTTTGAATGATAGAATGCGTTACTACGTCAAAAAAGTCACAATCAATATAAAATCAACGTAACTTCGATTCATTTTATAGTATTTGTGTGTTAAAAGATAAAAATATGTCACATTTATAAGTATTTTATGACGGTTATGTGAGAGTTTCTAAAAAATACCAAAAATAATACGATTATAATTTTCACCTTGGTCAAAAAAAAAGTTCACAACAAACCTAATCCCATAATGAAAACGCGCGAGACGACGTCTAAATATTACTTTTATAATAGCCCGCGCATATTCAATATTTGTTTTATGCCACGCATATTTGTTTTATTAATATTAGAGCATTATTTTAAAGCCCTATTTGCGTGAACAAAAGGTGCGTGAGCCAAGAATAACACTTACTCTATTTATTTATTTATTTATTGATTTATTATTTTTTCGCATATTGCTGGAAACAGCTAAAGCATTTAAAAATGCACTGAAATAAGCTGACCCTTTGTTAGTAAAACTAATCAATATTGTTAACAATAAAGATTAGTTAACAATATTAATTACTCTTCCCACTTTGAGATTCACAGAGCAATATGTCAAGAAAAGATCGCTAATTTTAAAAGCACAATATTTTGTCCAAAAAAGTTGACGCATAAAATTTATAAAATTTATTTTGTTTGCTATTTGCCCTTATTTGAAATATGAATTAAAAAAAAATGTGCGTGAGCCAAAAAACACGACCGTGCGTGAGCCAAAAATCTTATTCCTCTGATTTTAGATTCACTGAGCGATACGTCAAAACAAAATCTCTAATTTTAAAATTTCAATATTGAGTTTTAAAATATTGACGTGTTAAATATTAAAATCACTTTTACTTGCTTCTTGAAAAAATATTTTGAAAAAAAAAAATCAATAATTTTCACCTTAAAAACAATTGATAATGTCCAATGGACATGGGACCATAAACATAAGACAATTGCTAACGTACTTTGACTACCGATAGATAACAGACATCAATAATCGCGAAACTCACTTACCTAACCTTTAGGACATCCCCAAATTGATTATCAAAAAGTTTAATCCCCAAATTGATTATCAAAAAGTTTTATTTTATACTGACCAATGAGCTATTTAGGTTTATTCTTTCACCCTAGCTTTTAAAGTAAGAAACAAACACTATTTGTAAAACTAGTACGTTGGGCATGCATTTCAATCTGTAAAATTCTAGGTGATCTTTTTAAGTTATTTTTAAAAAAATCAAAAAAAGTTTTAAAAACGTAAACATGGATAAAAGTACATTCAAGGGCCGAATTTAAAACTCTGGGCAAAATGAATGCAGATCTTATTTTTACACAAAAATCAAAAATAAATGATTATCAAAGTGCAACTGCACTCATGGTGACAGAAATTTAAAAAAAAATTTATAGAAACCTTTCGTGAAACATATAATAAACATCAAGTATATAACTCATGACATCCCCATCTATGCGGAAAATACCAAAATTTAGTAAATTTTTTAATATGAAAATAGCGGTAAAAAGAGGGCGGTAAAAAAAGAGTTAGTTAAAACGACCCAAATGATTTTTAAAGAAAACAATTTTTTAAATAAAAAAATTAAGTGAAAAGCTAAAAAATTATATTAAAATTAAATGCAGCATATAATAAACTCAATAATAAAGTCTAAAATCATTAATAAAAGCTATATCTTCTTAATTAAAATCCTGTATTTTATTTTGTAAACAAAATCAATATACAGCGTTCTTAGCACAAATTTCTTCGGTTTTCCACAGCAACCAAAAACAAAATTAAAGCGCTTAAATTAGCTTTTGTAGCTTTTTTTATATTCAAATACAAATATCAATTACACGTTCTAAACAAAAAAGTTTGTAATAAAACAACATACATAATAAGTGTGGTGTTATTATTAAAAATCCCAGGGAATTTATCTTTGATTTGCATTATTTCTCTCATTGAATTCCCAAATGAATTAATATTTGCATTATTTACGGCATGTTTCGCGCAGTGTAAAGTTGGCCAATTGTTATACCTTGGTTATTATAAGTTTCAGGTCAACAAATAACAAATATATATATTATTTGTCGCGTTTTTACGAAAATTTTTAAAACCATTTTATATAATTTTTTACAACTTACTTTACTCATCATTCTGGCGTCTATTAATGCTACCAGTGCACTTCTCCCGCGCTGGAAACGAACAAGTTTCAGGTCAAAAAATAAAAATATATTTCTTATTTTTCGTAACCTCAAGGAATTGATTAAACCGTTATATATATTTTTTACAGCTTACTTCGCTCAACGATCCAGTGGCTATCAATGCTACCAGTGCGCCTCTCCTGCGCTGGAGACCAACTGGATCCACACGGAAATTCCCAAGAGACCCGCTTATTTTAAGAGTTACTGCGGGGACGCCATAAGCCTGATGGCAACCGGATCTGAATCTTTGGTCACCTGCGACTCACCCTGCTTTACGCTTTATATAGAACTAGCGTTAAATGGTGGTATGTGATATATTGGTCTTGGAAACTGTTAGATTTGGCCAGTTGAATAGAACCCTTTTTGTATCTGGGAACACACATTTTATAGTGGGGGTCGTGGAGTCTTAGGTGGCAAACTGTAGCCCCGGGTTTTGAGCCAGTGGCACCACAGCTTGGAAGCGATAAGTCGCAAAGTTGTAAGTATAGGTTTGGAGCCTGTGATTCTATATGTCTAAATCCCGTAGGTTGCAAAGCTGTAGTCCTAGTTTGAAGCCTGTGACTCCATGGGTTGGAAACTTATTGGTTGCAAAGCTTGCTATGGAGCCTGTGGCTTCATAGAATGAAAACCCACAGTTGCAAAGCTGTAACCCCAAATTAGAGCCTATGACTCCATCGGTTGGATACCCATAGTTGTGGGATGAGTGTGTTTGTGGGTTGAGTTCATGGGCTGGAAACTTAAGAGTGACTAAACTGAAGCCCTAAATTTGAAGCCTGCGGCTCCATAGATTATACACCATGTAGCCATAAGTTTAAGCCTGTGGTTATAGGTTGGAAACCAACCTGTATTCTTCTTGGGGATCTTAGATTTAGGTTACCAACGTATAACCTCAAGTTGACAACCTGTATTCTTAGGTTTGAAACCTCCAGTTTAGGTTGGGAACCTGGGAAATTCCCAAAAGACCGCTGTAATTTAAAAGTTACTGCAAGGACGCCATCAGTTCGATGGCTACCGGATTTAAAACCCTGGTCAAGTGCGACTCACCCTGCTTCACGTTTTACATAGTGGTGGCGTTACATGGTGGTAAGTGACAATTAAGGCTGGTTCAAACCGGACTGACAAGTGACAAGTGACAAACGTTTTCCTACTCGAGAACAGCATAACATTGCCATTTTTCGCTGCGGTGTGAACGTTTCCCTACTTGTCAGTTGTAAGTTGATTGCAAACTAGGCCTTAGCTCCGGTGAACATTATGAGAATGGGCTTGGCCAGTTGGATTGTTTTACTTTTAAATTTAGAGTGTTATGCGGGGAACATGAAGCCCTAGGTTGGAAATTTATAGGCCTAGGTTTGGACAAGTGACTCCATCCATGTCAGAAACATGTACTCTTGTTTAGGTAAAAACCTCTTTATTTAAGTTGGCACCCTGTATCCTTAGATCTGGAAAATGTAGTGTAGGTTGAGAACTTGTAGCCTAAAGTTGAGAAGCTGCAGCCCTAAAAAACCCGTGAGAACACAAAAAATAGATTATGTAATAAAGAAAAATAGCAACGGAAATTCAAATTCACAGAAAGATCTCTCAGAGGATTTTGCGTATAAAAGCAGGCAGGATAAATATGGACACCAAACAAATACCCAAAATTTCCTTACAAAAACGTTTTTTAACAAAAAAAACATATAAAATGGTAAATTACACTACAAAAACTGAATGCACTATGGATTCAAATAAATGAAAATTCTTTGAATTCGTTAATAAAATGTGCATCTCCTTCAAATTTTTTCCTATATTTCAACATTAAAAACGTTAAAGATAAATTGTAGGAATCAAATTGGGAGAAGATGTATAATTTTTTTAACAGTTTCATTAATTATTATTCAGTTTATTCTATGGTCCAGTGATTTTTTGTGTTATAGTTTATCCTTTAATATATTTGTTGCTCAAAAATTTTTTTTTCATACTCACTCCAAAAGATACTATTCAGATTTCGCTAAAAATCAGCTTTTTAAGAGCAAAAATAATTTTTAGGAGCTGTTAGCGGTCACAGCTTATAGGATTCAGATTTTCTTAAAAAACTGACGTTTTAAAGCCAAAACTATTTTCAGGAGTTGTTAGTGGACCTCTCTTCGTCAGGGGCTGTCACAGCGATCTGACCAGAGTCAACGCCACAATCGGAAGCGATCAATATTGCGAGCAGGGAAACATTCTGCGAACCGCCTCGGATTACACAACCGCAGTAACAAAGGTAGTGTAACTGACTTAAAGTCGGCCAGGCCTCAATTTCGGTCACCGTTTGTTATTTCTGCCATGTGCAGATAATGATATAAACTGTGTATGGCTGTATAGATCGCCATGTCATTTATCTAGCAATATTATGTAGTTTATTTCATAATTTCGGTCATGCCAAAATAATAGTTGCGGACCGAAATCAAGGCTGGCCGAATTTAAGTCAGTTATCCTAAATAAATTGTAAAACACCCCTGTGTTTTACAATAATAATAATCTACTGTACTTACAGAAATGCCAGAGGTTCACAAATAAATTTTGATGTTTGTGCAAGAGAAAATGAATCTGCAGAAAGTAGTAAATTGCGCGAAGGAAACTGGCACTAGACTTACATTCTGGTGCTACAAAACGTGTGCATTATTCTGCTGTTTATTTATATTTATTTTTTAAAACAAATTTATACATGTTAAAGTATTTGTTATATTGTTTAAAGGTAGAATGGCTTAGTCCTTGCATTGATTATTTTTTATTTAATTAAAAAAGAAATAAGGGTGGATTGGAAAAATATTTGAGAAATCATGAACTTAAAAGTATTTATTATGCTTTGTTTACGGTACTAAAATTTCTATCACCATAATTAAAAACATTTAGCTTAACCCGTTCTTGTGATCGCTTTTTCTCCAGTTAAATTAATTTTATATCGTTAAAGGGGTTGAAGACTTACCTCTCGCATTGATTTTTTTAAATTTGATTAAAAAAATAACAAGGGTGGATTGGAAAAATATTTAACAAATCATCAACGTAGAACTTCCAATGAATGTAAACAAAATGAAATGCGTGTATTTAACGTAAACTGTTGGTTGTATAGTATGTGGCAAATTGCAGGCTCAACTTATTTTGTGCAAAAACAATGCTCTTAACGATAAATGTAACATCGGAGACGCCTATTTAAGTGCCGCCAATTGTGTTGGAACTGTTAAATGTAAGTAATTGTTGTTTATCTTAATTCAATGGTAATTGACTTAAATTGGGCCTGCCTTAATTTTGGCCACTGTCTATTGTGCTCTCCACACACAAAAAATTGATTTGTGATTGCTTGGTCATTTTATGAATCACCTGAATAAATCAAGATCAGTACATGACGATATATTTAGCCATACCCAGTTTATTACATAGCTTCGCGCATGACCAAAATAGCAGCCGGTGGCCGAAATTAAGGCTGGCCGAATTTAGGTCAGTAATTCAATTTAAACTGAATTTTTTTCATTCAACAGTAAATGGAAATATGTTATACAATGCGAACTAACTATTAAATTAAACGATTTAAAACAACATCTTTAGGCGTTCGACTTTTTAAAAAATAATAGTTCCTTAATAATAACAATAATATATAACACAAGAGAATGTCCGACTGTACACTAAATATTTTACCAAAATTTTGCTTGAGAAGTCGCAGATGCACAACTTTGTGCGACTTTTTTCGGAAAAATTTGCCATTTTTTGCCAGGTTTCTCGGACGGCGATTTTAAACACAGTGTTAGTTTTCTTGCAAAAAATGCAACTTTTTTTGCGTTTCGAATATTTTTGAAAGAAACTTTGCGCATTTGCAAATTTTCTAGCAAAATTTTATTCCGAAATTTAATGTACAGTCGAAGATTTTCTTGTGTTGTATATTTTTGGTTATAATTTATTTTTTAATGTCAAGTTTCCCGTGTCGGCCATACGACTAACATTATATGATTTCTTTTGTTTTTTTTTCTGCTTTATTTGCTCTATTTCGTAAAACCAATAAATTTCGAATGCCTATAATAACTGTTTAACAATTTTACCAAAACACATCAAAAACCGATTTCAGAAGCTTAAACTTTTAAATTTGTTAAATTTCTGATAGTCGTAATATAAAAATGAAGTGTTGTTTGTGTGGGTGAGTTTTAAAGTCCATCATTCTTAGAATATCTATACCTCTTTCTCACTAGGGTAAGAATATTTGTCACACAGCATATGTTTTTTTGCTTTTTTTTAAATTATCAGTCACTTAGGTCTGAATACTTAATTACGTAATACGTAATTAGTAGGTTCGACTAAAAATGAAAATTCGTGATGATTCAAAATTTTTGATGATATTCAATATTTAATTAAATTCAAAAAAGAAAGAAATTATCGTCAATTGCGATAATTATCGTTAATTCAATGTATAATTATTGTCAATTGCGTGTTTCTATAACGTTTTAAGAATAAGTAAATAAATATAAAAAATAGATTTTAAACACGTAAAGTTTTTTTTAAACATGTTTATCGATAACTTGCCAAATAGATTTTGTTTCTAATTAGAATAATTCTGACTTAAATATCAAAAACATACAGAAATTCATAAAAAATCTATTAAATGCAATTTATTTCGTCAATTTTTGAGCATTGGAATTTTTTTCTATTCACGCATGACTTTTAGATGCAAAGAAAACCGTCAAAATTTCGGATTGATTAGGGTTTTAGTGAACTCTAGAACGTTTTCGAAATTTTAGCAAAAAGTGACAATGTTTCTGAAATTTTTAAGGTCTATTCATACTTATGACAAAACGTCCTTTGGACAAAGTCCAAAGGACAAAAGTCCTTTGGACTTTGTCCTTTGGACAAAGTCCAAAGGGAAAAGTCCAAAGGGAAAAGTCCAAAAGGAAAAGTCCAAAAGGAAAAGTCTAAAGGACAACGTATTCATACTTCTTTTGTCCTTTGGATTTTCCCTTTGGATTTTGTCCAAAGGACAAAGTCCAAAGGACTTTTCCCTTTGGACTTTGTCCTTTAGACAAGCCAAAACGTCCTTTGGACTTTTCCCTTTGGATTTTGTCCTTTGGATTTTGTCCAAAGGACAAATTCTGAGTAGCGTTCATACTTCGTCCAAAGGACAAAGTCCAAAGGACGTTTTGGCTTGTCCAAAGGACGTTTTGTCATAAGTATGAATAGACCTTTAGAATGATCTTAACTTTAAATTAAACTGCTGGCAATATAATTTCGTGGCAAAAATAGAGATTTTGGGATTCTTAAAAATTTAAGCACCTCTTATAAAACTCACTTTATAATTTATTAAAATTCAATTTTAACTAAACATGAATTCTATCAGGGTGAAAATAACTAGGTGGTAAAGTAAAGGTAAACCACTCGTTCTTCGAGAAAATATCACGTGGAGAGAAACACCTGAAGCAACTTAATAATAATTTGGTTACATCATCTCTGAAAACTTTTTTTTTATTATTTTTATTTTCAAACGTTCATAATTCTTTATTTCTTCCTGGTGACGAGCGGTTACACCCTTAATTTCAGCCTGAAGGATTGTAACTTTAGCAGGTTTTTTTTTTCAAATTTCAGTATGAGCTTTAAATTTTAAAAAATCTAGAGTGTCCGTATATTTTAATATTACGTATAAGTGAGATTTAGGTCTGTAAACGTGCAAACTTTGTTCACAGCTAATTATTCCCCTTATTTCTTATGGTTAAGAGAATCGCACAGGAAATTATGTACTATTCGTCAAACAAAACATCCAATCAGCTGTGAGAAACCCTTACGCATGCAAATTGAACGACACCGTACGCAAATTACTGATTTAGGGAGATTTGAGAATCGTAACGCTCTTAAGGCTGGTTCATACTTATCTAAAAACGTCTTTTGGACAAAGTCCAAAGGACAAATACAGCGAATAAACGTATGTAAAAACGTGCTTTGGACTTTGTCCAAAGGACGTTTTTACACAAGTATGAACCGGCCTTTACTCTTGCATTGACAAGCATAAACAAGCATTAATGCTTTCTTGTACATTTGTTCATAGGGTTCTGAGCAATAATATTGTATTTTAAAAATAATGTGAACTTTTACGCAGCAAAAATTTGAGAAAAGTGCGGAGTGCTATTTTTTTGATATAACTTATAACAAGAATATATAAAGCAAGAGAATGTCCGAGTGTACACTAAATTTTCGACCAAAATTTTGCGGGAAAAGTCGCACTTTTGAATTCATGTGCAACTTTTCTCGAAAAAATCCGCCATTTTCTGCTCGTTTTCCCGCACTGCGATTTTTCGCAGTGGGGACTGCGAATTCTTTTGCACTCTATACTGCTTTATGTGAAAATAATTGCAGTGCAATTTTTTTCGCACTGCGAGTCTGGCTGCGCAACAAAAAAAATACAGACGCTGGTAGTCATTTTCAATGGAGTAAAACACATCGAAACTTGTTTTATTTAATGTTAAAATGTCAGGAAGTTACTTTATTGCATTAAAACTAAAAAAATTTAGGATATTAAGTTAAAAAAACTTCCTCATTTAAACACAAAATTTTCGCTCTGCTTTGTTTTTATTTTTTTTTTGTTGTGCAGCCAGACTTTCAGTGCGAAAAGAAAATAATCGCAGTGCGAATAAAGCAGTGTTGAGTCCGAAAGAATTCGCAGTCCCCACTGCGAAAAAACTAACACTGTGTTAAAAATCACAGCGCGGCAAAACAAGCAGAAAATGGCGGATTTTTGCAAGAAAAGTCGCACACGAATTCAAAAGTGCGACTTTTCTCGCAAAATTTTTGTCAACAATTTAGTGTACAGTTGGACATTCTCTTGCGTTATATATTCTTCCTTATAATAAGCAATTGCGCAGTTATTTTAAAAACAGGATGATTTAAAAAATCCACGCTCTGATTTAAAAAAATCATAATAACTGTGTGACTTTACTTGTTTTATGTTGGTTTTTTATCATCTACATTTTACAAGCCCAGTTAGATTTAATATTTCTGAATTGTTACGTTCTTTTATTGATATTTTTATGTTTTGTTGATTGTCAGACACTACATCAAAACAAATATTTTTCAAACAAAATACAAGGAATATAAAAGATATATCAAAATATGCTACTATATATTTTTAATTCATAGTATATATTTTAATCATATTTCCTAATGTTAGTCGTATATTAAAACATGCTACTATACATTTTTAATACATAATACATATTTTAATTTATATTTCCTATTATCTCTTTAATATTTTCCATTACACCAAAGAAAAAAAAATAAACAAAAACAAGCTTTAATCCTAGAATTGATCAAACAATTTTTGCTTGCCTGATTATAATTGCACTAAGTTCATGCTTGTTTTATAATTTATATTATTTACACAAACTATTCGTTTAGATATTTTTTCATAAGCAATAATATTGTAAATCACATTGTATTAAGTTCACCGCGCGTAAACCAGGAGAAATGCGCTGATAATGAACTCCTAACCGGACAATTTAAAAAGTCTAAAAAATGTCGTATGTACAGTCTGGCGCAGAAATAAAAGTCATTTTTCAGACGCAGGCAATAGCCGTTATGCGCGTCTCCGCGCGAATAAGCGTTATAGATGTCAGCATGAAGGGAAGCAGTGCAAAATAAGATCATCGCATTTTGGCTATAGCACGCCGCTTCCTCTAAGCGCATATGCGCGCGCCCGCGCGGCGCGCATATGCGTTTTAAGGCTCTTGCTGTTTTCCCTACATGAAGAATTCAGAACATTACTTAATTTAAAAAAATTTCAAACACAAAGTGTTTAACGTGTAAAATAAAATTTTTGTTACAAACTTAAAAAAAATATAAATATGTCTTATAAAAACAAACCAGCCAGCCAAAACACCTCTATAGCGCATTTACAAATATTTCTTATTTTTTCTTT